>PVIJ01005994.1:0-97014 GCA_004024925.1 Scalopus aquaticus | reverse complement strand
GTTATTTGTTTCTTTGCCCTCATCATTTTCAATATATTTTCCTTGTCTTGAATTCTCGATAGTTTTACTATCATATGTCTTGCAGTTTTTTTTTCTTTCGTTGTAATAATATGGAGATCGTCTGGCTTCCTGTATGTCAATTTTTGTTTCCTTTTTCATGTTTGGGAAGTTCTCTTCAATTATCTCCTTGAGAAGTTTCCCTGTTCCTTTGTCTCTCTCTTCTCCTTCTGGGATTCCTATGATTCTGATGTTTCCTTTTTTCATGGTGTCAGATAGTTCTCGAAGCTTTCCCTCATTCTTTTTCCTTTGTTTTCCTCTTCCCTTTTCTGCCTTGATTCTGTTAGTATCATTATGTTCCAGAGTGCTTGTTCTTCCCTGCATATCTTTTAATTCACTTTTCTGGCTTTCCCTGGATTTCTTTAGCTCCTCCACTGATGTTTTTAAATCTTCCAGTTCCTTCAGTTTCTTCTTTATGGATTCATTCTCGTTCTTCAGTTCTTTGTTTATATCCCTCAGTTCTTTGTTCTTTTCATTTAATTCTATCAATTTTTTTTGTGATGGCTATTTTGAAGTCTTTATCTGTTAGGTGGATGTCATCTTCTATGTCCATATTAATGGGTTCTGGAGAGGGATTTTCTTTTTGTGGTGTATTGTTTTGAGGGTCATTTTTGACTTTTTTCTTTCCCATTGTTGGTTTTCTGGTTTGCTCTGTTCGTAGTTTTCCACTGGTGCTGGCGGGCATGACTCCTGGTTTTACTTGCTCAGGAGTGTTTGTGGTTCCCTAGTGTCTGAGTTGCCTTGGCTGTGACTAGATATCTTCTGGATTTTCTTATTTTTCTTTGTTGAATTTTTGTGTTTCTCATGGCGTGTCTCCAGTGTGTTTCCGGTTCCGAGTTTAATTAGGGAAGAAGGGGTGGTTTGTAGTAAAAAAGAAAGAAAAGAGAGGGAGGGGAAAAGAGAAAAAAAAAACAGGGAGAGGAAAGAAAAGAGGAATGGAGATGAAGAAAAGTAGGAATGTGAAATACCAAGAGAAAAAGGTAGGTTAAAAGTTTTTTTTTTAAAAAAGGGATAATAATAATAATAGTAAAAAATTTAAAAAATAATAAAGAAAATAAAGTATTGGGGAGATGCGAATTTGGAGTTCTGTAGTCCTTTTGCTCTTAGGTTCTGGGGTTTCTGGTTGGGTCCCCTGCTGGGGTTCAGCCCCTCCTTTCCAGTGACATATGTTGTTGTCTTGGTGTTGCTGCTGTCATTAGTACTTGGTGGGAGTCTTTCTATTCTTTCTCCCCTCTCCCCCCCTTTCCTCCGATTTTTGCCTGGGGCTATTCCTGCCCCTGGGGTTATGCCTGGTGGGGGGGGAATTGGGAGCGCCTGGTCTTAGTTTGTTTTCTGCTGCTTGGGGCCTGCTACTCCACGAAGGGGTGCAGGGGCGGAGGTTGTGGGTGGCTGTTGATCAGCGTTTCACCTCACCTAGTTTCTAGGGTGCCAGTGTGCAGCCGCCTATAAGTTGGGGGGGTGTGGCAAGTGCTGGGCTGTGTTCACCCCCTGCTGTGGTCTTTTTTTGTTTGTTTGTTTATTTGTTTTTTGCTGCCCTCCGGGTGCCAAGATGTTGACACTTTGCAGGGGAGGGTGTGGTCAGAGATAATTTCAGTAGGAGATATTTTCAGCAACAGGTATGGGAGGGGTTTTGGGGATTGTCAGTCAGTAGTCCTTAAATTCCATCCTTCCCCTCCCATCTATTTGCATTCTAAAGCCCAGAATGAGGTGGTCTCCACAGGAGGTTTTCCAGCCCAACCATTTTTTCTGGCTAATCTATCACCTAGCAACCAGTGGGGGATGTTTCTTGCTTGGACTTTCTCCCCTTTGAGATGTTACCTACCCCCAGGTGGGGAATGGGACACAGTGATCCTCCCGCTTTCCTGCTCCTCAGGGCTGCCAAGCAGGGAAGAGAGGGGGCTCGTGGGGTGGGGGAGTGAGGGTCGTGCTCCCAGTCGGCTGGCCGGAGCCCTCCGACCTCATCGCAGTTTCTAACCTTGTATTCAGTGGCTCTCAGGGGAAGCTGCTCCGCCCATCTCTCCTTTCTGCTCCTCCTTTGTGTGGAATCTCTTCTCTTTACTCGGACTCTTCAGTTTATTTTTAAGTCCAAAGCACCCCCGGGGTTGATTGTATTGGTAGGGTATCCGGTTCTCTTCGAGACAGCTTTCAAAGTTAGGGATATTTTTCTCCATAAATCGATTTTTGTGGGAGAGCCTGATCCTAGCGTCTGTTCGCTGCCATGTTTTGGGGGCGTGATTATATTCTCTTCTGGTATGATTTCCTTTTTTCTTCATTTCCTGGGATTATGAGTAGTAATATTTATCAGGTCTCATTTTATCTTTAATGTCTTTAGCCTGTATTACATGTGGTTTCTTAGTGATTCAAATAAACAGCTTTAATCATATTGAAAATTATCCTCTCTTTTCTAACACATAAATCAATTAACATTTTTATAGGTTTAAGCTGAATTTTGGGACATGGCCACTGCTTCACCAAGGTCTGATACCAGTAATAACCACAGTGGAAGGTTACAGTTACAGGTAACTGGTAAGTTATTTTCATAACTTTCACAACTTTTCAGACTTTCTTTGTAACGTCATAATTCAGCTGATGTATTCCATAAGTATCTTTTCTTTTAGGTTCATACAGTGGTATATTTGTTGAACCAGGCCTCAAAGTTAAATACCCTCTAAAATTATTTATTTAGTAAATATTTATTTCTCTGCATGCAGAGAAAATATATCCTCTTTGGTGGTGGGAGATTTGGGGTATTGGAATAAAATCAAAGTTGGTTCTGAAGTAGTTATTAGGTTGGAGAAGGATAATGAAGGCCTTCTTTCATCCATTTAGCCATCCAGTCAACAACAGGCGACTATTTGTTAAGGGGTATTACATGTATGAGAACATAAATCTTAGTTTTTCAGGAATTTACTGTATAATAGTGAAACTACTATTAACTGTATCCAGTGAGAACTTAAAGGAAGTTTTCTTAGGTTTGTTTGGCATTGGAGATAACCTATAGGAGAACAGAGTAAGAGGATTCCCTTTAACTCTTTCAGGAGAAATTAGTTCATCTCAGATTGGTAGCAGAGAGAATTGAAGGGAGAGGGATACTCATTTGCAAAAGCATGAAAGAGCCTTGGCTAAGGGACTTTAATAATTCATACTTGTTAGTTGGAATACACGTGGAGATAAAATTTTTTAAAAATAACTAAAAACATTGAATCTAACTGAACATACAGTTGACAGACCCAAAGGGAGAATTACTTTGAAACAGTATTCTTTATGTCCTGGGGGTAGGAGAGGGCATCTCCTTCCACCCCAGGCTAAAAAAAAAAAAAAAAATCCTCCCTCAAAACCATTGTTAGTGTTTTCATTTAGATCATTTAAAAATAATGTATTAAGTTGGAGATAATTAAAAAGGAAATCCTACCATTTCTGGCAATGTGGGTGGACCTTGAATCTGTGCTAAATGAAGTAAGTCTGACAGAGAAAGACAAATAATGTATGATTTCACTTAGATATGGAGTCTAAAACAAACAGTTTAACTAAACCAGCTTTCCAGGTAGAAAGTGTTTAAAAAATAATGCCAAAGTTATATAATTTCAGATAAGGCAAGGCAGGAATCCTGGCAGAGAGGTTAATGGGCATGTTGAATCTAAAGACACTTTTCTCTTGATGCTTGAGGCAGTTCAGTTTTAACTTAAAAATGGTTGTGGATGTGGACGAATTGGAATGCACTACTGGTGGGAATGTAAAATGTTACAGCCACTTTGGAAAATAATCTGGCAGTTACTCAACATGGTCACAATATGACCTGGCACTTCCACTCTAGGTTTATGCCCAAGAGACATGAAAGTATATGTCCACACAAAGTTTGTGCACTAATGTTTATAGCAGTATTATACCAAACTGTGGGAACAACCGAAATATTTATCAGCTGATGAAGAGATAAATATAAAGTGATATATACATACATTGGAATGTTGTCAAAAGGATTGAAGTACTGACACATGCTGCCGCATAGATGAACCTTACAAACATGTTAATTCACCAAAAAATCATGTGACTTCATTTATATGAAATATCCAGAGTAGGCAAATCTCTAAAGACATAGTATAGATTAATACTCACTTAGGACTAGGGGGAGGGAAGAGTTTTAGGAGGGATTGGGAAGAGGAGAGAGTCTGCTTAAGGATTTTCTTTTTGGGGTGATGAGTAGGTTTAAAAGCAATTGTGGTGATGGTTATGCAGCTTTGTGAATATATTATAACCTTGAATTATATAGCTTAAATGGGTAAATTATATGGTATGAATTATACTTCACTAAAACTTTTGAAGAATTTGGATGGGTGTCAGATATTGTCATTAGTTTTTGTGGGTTTTTTCATTCTGTAAGTGAAAAGAATTTGAATTGCACAAGAAACAGTTCCATTTTTATAGATTTATTAGTACCAAATGTTACTCTTTGACTACATGTATTCACTAGTGGTTGTAATGTTTTTGTTAGTTTCAAGTGCCAAACTAAAAAGAAAAAAGAACTGGTTTGGAACAGCAATATATACAGAAGTAGTTGTAGATGGAGAAATTAAAAAAACAGCAAAATCCAGTAGTTCTTCTAATCCAAAATGGGATGAACAGCTAACCGTGTAAGTACCTTACGTTAAGAATGCAAAATCTTCAAAGGAAGAATGTTTCTTAGAATTTTTAAAAGTAGTTTTATAGGATTTCAAGTCATAAATGCTTTTTTCCAGTATGACTTAAAACTATTAAAAAATTTCATTAACTTCATTTTCTTTAGAGTGGAAGTATAATCTTGCTTTTTTTGCTTTATCATTGCATTTTTTCATATAGCCTTGGTTTATTTTTGTGTAAAAATAAAAAGGCAGATATCAACATCCTTAATTTTAGCATTTCTTTTATATAATGTTATAAATTTATATATTATAACATGCCATGAGTTGTCTTAAATCATTAGAAATTTATTCAAATAAAAATTTTGTTGTGAAATTTGACTCTTGATGTATTATTGCTAGTGTTTTGGTTTGCTGATATGAAAAATTCTTATCTAGTTATTAAAGACTATAGTGTACTTGAAAGTAAATATTGCTTTTACTTAAAAATCAAGTAACTTACTGTTTTTTTTCCCTCAACCTGTAGTAAAGGCTTTTAAAGATCTTTAAAGTAAATGATTTAATAGGAATCATTATTTAGAATAATGATATATATTCCTGTGTTTTTGTTTTAATTTTACCCTTACAGAAATGTGACCCCACAGACGACATTGGAATTTCAAGTTTGGAGTCATCACACTCTAAAAGCGGATGCATTATTGGGAAAAGCAACAATAGATTTGAAACAAGCGCTGTTACTGCACAATAGAAAATGTAAGTTTTGAAAGTATCCTGAAGTCCAGAAGCAATAAAACCAAAAATCAGTGATTGCCTTAAAGTATGGGTGTTTTATGAAATAGAAAATATTTGCCATGGCCTTTCTCCATTTTAGATTTAAATGGTCTGCCATACCCTGAATCCCTCTTTATCAATAAGTGACTTATTGTTATCATGTACTTTAAACTTGGAAAAGAGAAATACCTCAGCCTACTGTACTTTGTTAGTTGGTTAATAACAATTTTGTTTGTACAAAATAATTCTAACTCTTACATCTTACTTTTTACATTATATAGCTATTTCATTGTAAAAAGTATGGAGAATATAGAAAATCTCAAAAGGCGTATAGAAATTATCTATAGTCGTACTATACAAAGTATAGTACAATCCTAATAATTTGGGTTTTATCATTTGTTGATAGACACAAACACATTTTTCTTTTTTGCATCTACTAGTATATCCCTGGTTTTTGTTTTGTTTTTAACAATACAGTAGCCATTTTCCCATGATACTTAATTTTTTAAGTATTTTTTTTTTTTTTTTTAGTCTTATGGTAGACTAAAACTTCAATTTTGTGAGCCTATCAGTAAAAATCCTGGGGTTTATTGATATGTTTTTGAGTTGGGGAAAAGAGTTTATTGCTTTTATCAAATTGTCAAATAGTCTGTAATCTAAAGAAAATCTAAAAACTGAATTTCTGGTTTATGAATTTAAGGACCACATGTTTGATATTTAGGCAGTCTCTAATAGTCGCTCAAACAAATGTTGTTTAAATATGTAAATTATTGTGTTCATCTTAATTCCTAAAAAATTTTCTCATTCCTAAAAGTAGACTTACTGGGTTAGGGTTAAAATGCTAATGTTTAAGATAATGAGTTGATTATTTTAAGTTTTTTTTTTTCTGTTTTTAACAATAACAAAAAAGAAAATCCACATATAATTTAAAAATCTGTTTTTGATGTAATTTTTGTACAGAAGGAGTTCTGGATCAAGAAAATGTCAAAGTTATACTAATTTTTACGTGTTCTAACTTAAAAACAAAATTCTCTTGAAGCTTTGAAAGTTTGATTCTCTGCTATGACTTGGTGGTTTTTTTCTAGGAGTTGGAATTCATTAATTTCATCTTGATAACAGAAATAGTTTTTCTTGTAAGCATATGATAACTTGTTTGGTCTGATCGTAGCTGGCTTTGAATTCTTTTTTTCTGGTTAAATGACATTATTAATGTAAATATGTGTACCTCAGTTAACCCATAAATTGCAGAAGTAAACAATTTTGTTTCATCTGTTTGTGTGCTATGTCTGCACTAGATTAAGGATTTACACAAAATCTTTTAGTACACATAATTACTGTTAACATTTTAGTGAATTTTCTCTGTGTGTCTATGTAATAATTAGTATCATATTTAGTTTCATATTCTTATTTTTTTAATGTTAAATCATCTGCATTCCCTTGCAAAATTCAGTGTTCTTTGAAAACTGATTTTAGTTCTTTTATAATATTTTATCACATATTGTAATTTTTTTAAACCATACTCCTTTTTTGCCATTTAGGTTGTTCCTAATTCTGTTATTAGACTGTATTAAACCTTTTTATAAAGATTATAATTACCTACCATACAAAGACTGTAGTGTAGATCTGTCAAAATGATTTTGTAGGATTATAATGTCAATATATTTTGAAATGAAACTCATATATTGTATAGCCATAATTATTTCGTATGATTCAGTGGAGCAGAATATGCTGAGTGGAAAAGTGAAATTTTATACTTTCATACATTTGTTTCCAAATAGTCACCTTCTGAGCTACCAGTGGTTAAGACTGCAATATATGAATTTGGGGTGGATGGCTAAGTGCCCATAACAAAAGGAAAGTAATTAATTTCAAAAGTTAAATCTTGTGATAGAGTCACAGTACTATCAAAAAAAAAATGGAAGAAATCTATGAGCATTAATCCCGGTCACTTATTTTATTAATAAAATAATTTAATAAGTGACTTGTTTAGCAGCTCTCCCACCTGCCTGTGAGTATGTGGGCATTTCTTCTCACAAACCATTTTCCCTTTACAAAGCAGAAGTGACTTTCTGTCAGCCACTGTCTATGCAGGTGTCTCTCTTTTTCTAACAAACCTGTCCTTTTAAAACGTAAAAAAAGTGATTTGCTAAAGAGCATAAGTACTTGCAAAGTTATGACTGGACCACAGGTTTTCTGATTCCTGACTTCTTAATTTTGATTAAAAGCTACTACCTCACACCCTGCACAAAAGCCAACTCAAAATGGATAAAAGACCTGGATGTAAGAGCTGAAACCATAAAATTTATAGAAGAAAATGTAGACAAAACTCTACAGTGCAAATAATCCCTCCACAAATAGCCATCAAGTATTGAATCCGAGTAATTCTTAATACTTAGTTTTGATCTCTAAAACATTTTTGTATGTGACAAAAACTTTTAAATTTTGTTGTTTTTTCTAGTGGAAAGAGTGAAAGAACAATTAAAGCTCTCCATGGAAAATAAGAATGGCATAGTGCAAACTGGTGAATTAACAGTTGTGCTTGATGGATTGGTGATTGAGCAAGAAAATCTAACAAACTGCAGCTCATCTCCAACTAGTAAGTTAACCTAATGTGTTTTTAAAATTTGAAGGAAGAAATGTGAGAAGGTATTATAAAAACCTAGTTTGTTTCTTTTTTGTTGTTCAGTAGAAATACAGCAAAATGGTGATGCCTTATATGAAAATGGAGAGCCTTCAGCAAGGACAACTACCAGGTAGCATATTTTATTTTATTATTTGTGGCAAAGTAATGTAACATTTCCCAAATATACAGTTTTTAATTTTTAACCATGATTTAAATTTTTGCCATAGAACTTAAAAACTTATCTCTAAACATGTCTTTTGGTTGGATTCTTGTAAAAGTATCTTAATAAAGGTATAGCTTTATTAAGATAAACTGCACATACCATAAAATTCACCCTTTTTTAAGTACACATTCATATCAGTGGTTTTCAATAATCACAGTTGTGTCACCATTACCACAATTTAATTTCAGAACGTTCTCATCACCCTCAAAAAGAAACTCTACCTATGAGTACTCTTTCCTCAGTCCAGTGCCTTACCATTGGCAGCCACTGATCTTCTTTCTTTCTCAATAGATTTGCCTATTCTGAACATTTCATTTAAATATTGTCATACAGTATGTGACCTTTTTTACGTAGCATAAAGTTCATCCATGTTGTAACATGTAACAATGCTTCATTCATTTTTATGAAAATAGCTTTTTAAAATCTATATTTAGGCATTTTTATCTGAATTGAGTTGGATTGTATGGGAAAATGGGTATTTTACTGCTCTCTGAATTGGCAGCTTCTTGTAGATCACTAGAAAATTGATATTTCAGAGAATGTGACTTTTCCTCAGAAATCATCCTGGCATTTAGAAAAATTCCCTTGCATTCATGTTTGATGACAATTAATAGAGGTTTTCTGTTTGAAGTAAAACAAGTTGGAATAAAATAATTTAGTAGATCAAACACAATATATGATTAACACCTGAAAATAAAATAATATATATATTGCTGTAAAATTGTCTTTGTTGCATTTGAAAAAGCATGCTTGTATATTACAAATTGACCTTTATTAATCTACAGAGTAATATCATTACTCCTAAGTAGTTATTAAATGATTCCCATAGAGCACTTGAACAGATAAGTATGTATTCTGATTGTATTTTACTTAACTATATTTAGTATCCATATTATAGTTTACATTGGGAAGACAGGACTGAAAGGGTATAACAATTAGGTTTATTAAAACATGTGTATGTGTGTGTGAGAGAGAGAGTGTTATTTTGAAATACAATTTGAATTGGTTAAAACAACTGGAAGCATCACCAGTCTGAAACCAAATATTGTTTATTACATAGTAACACACGTGAATCAAAAATTAAGTGGAAAGCAGTAGGAGAACTTCAGAAGGGTTCTTTACTTGAACTTCTGGATCACTGATTCTTGCTGGGTCACAGGGTAGGGTATACAGATCAGAAATACTTAGGAACTTTTTTCAACCTGTACCTGTTCTAATTTCCTAATTATAGCTCCTTCAAAGTAGCTACATAGTAAGGGAAAGGATGCATTCAGTCATTCATTCATTTACTCATCAGATATTATTGAGTGGCTGGTGCCAGATATTAGTCCAAGTACTTAATACTCTGTTCCCATGAAGTTTTTGTTCTGGTGGGATTAAGGTAGACAATAAACAAAGAATAAATATGCTTATCAGAGATAATGCTCCTAACAACTATGAAGTCATTGAAACAGAACAAGATCACAGGAATGATAGGAAGCATGTTTAAAGAGAGATGTCAGAATTTTCTCTGAGGAAATGCCATTTGAGCTAAAATTAAAATGTCAAAAATGAACAATGCGTGCAGAATTCTGAGGGAAGAGCTTTCCAGGTAAAGAAAATAGCAAATGCAAAGAATCTGAGTTTATTTCCAGTTAACTTATGCTTCTCAAATTCTTCTAACTCTATAATATAATATTTAACTTTTTTGATAATTTTGTCTTTATAATTTACTGCCTCGTATATAATAATTTATAATAAACATTTGAAGACTAAGCATGTTTTTAATATTCACTACGATTGATAAATTTTATCTGTTGCAAGCTGAATAAGGAGGAGGTTGGAGAAAAATAGATCAGAAATAGGGTGAGGAGACTGATTTTGAAAAGCTTTGTTGACTATGGTAAGAAAACTGCCAAGTGTAGTAGATCTTAAGCAGAGAAGGGACACAACTTGATTTATATTTTTAAAAATCATTACTGCTCTCTGGAGAACAAATATAGGATGGCCTGATTTGGATAAGTTTTTCCTGATCACTTAACTAGCATCCAACTCCCTAGTCACTGTCAATAAGAGTTAAAACATTTTATATCATAGTTGTAGTTTGTATTTATTTATTTTGCAGTTAATTTATATATTATAAATTCTCCTAGCTCTGGGTATAATACTTAACTTTTTCTGATCATTGTGAACTCATAATTTTAAAGCCCAGTAGTAATACTTTATAATCAGTATTTAGGACTTTTAGCTTATTTTCCAGTACTCAATAAAATTACAGTAATTTGAAAGTGATTTTTATAAAAGTTTCACGAATTTTTTGACAATTTCAGAGCATTTTAAAATAAAGACTAAAATTCTTAAACTTAAAATATACACTTCACTTGTTATTTTGAGGAATTGAATTCCATTTTGATTTGGTATATTTGTCTTAGTATACATCTGTCAGCCAGGGTGGATACTCTTAGAACTGAGAGTATTTTTAACTTTAATAAATACCATATCCTTGTTCATTACTCTTTGTAACTGTCACTTTGCTTTGATGTTAACGTGGTAAGTCTTTCTTAACTTTCTGAGTTTAATTGTATTTAACTTATTGAAGTAAGGCATCTTTTTTTAAAGGTTGGTTGTTGAAGGTACTAATGGAATAGATAATCATGTACCTACAAGCTCGTTAGTCCAAAACTCAAGCTGTTCGTATGTTGTTAATGGAGAAAACACACCTTCACCTCCATCTCAGGTTGCTACCAGACCCAAAAACACACCAGCTCCAAAACCACTCACATCTGAGCCTACCAATGACACCGGTAAGCACGACTATTTATGACACATATTTAAATGAAAAGTGAATTAAGTTTTGTGTAACAGTCCTACACATCTGTTAGTATACCCTGTTTCTTAATCTTAATCTTTACTTCATTGATAAGGAATTTAAAAATAATAATGCCTGAAATTTTTCCTACTTTGAATTTTTCTGGATTATTTAGGCATGTACCTAAATTCTAAAAATATATTGGGGTCACAACATATTTCACTAACTAGATTCTTAGACTTTATGCCACAAAAAATCCTATTCAATTAATAGTATAGAATATATTTCTAAAAGAATTTTAATGAATTTATTGATTTGTTACCAATGAGGTTTTTCTAACCTGTCTTTTACCATGCAAATATTTTTTTCTTGGTGTGTAAGTTAGTGGAACCATATGCCATGAGCTGACACAGCTCTCAGAAAGCTTTCCAAGAATAGGCATTATGCTAGCATAGAAGACATGCCTATGGACGATTTCCTCTATAGTCCTGATTCTCAATGGACTTAGCTATAAATTTCATTAATTACTTTCTGGTTAATCTTTATATATTCGCTCTTTCAGATGACTCTATTGAAATTCAGACATCTTAGGACTTGCTTAAGATTACTAGCATGTATATTGGGGGTCAGAGTTTGAATCCTGATCTTTTAATTCCAGAGACTGTATTGTTTCCTGTGTTTTTCTATTAATGGGAAAGTATTAAGAAACAGAAACACGTAAAGAAGTAACTGAGTAATGAGGTGAAAATACTAAGACAATTGTGTATTTATTACCTGAGATTGGGGTAATATTTCCATGTGTAAGCCTGAGAGTTTTGTGAACTTGGGAATTACATATACATTTTTCAAAATTTAATTAATGCTGCCCTTAAAAAAGGGGAAGGACTTAAAGATTCCAAGGGCCCATAATAAGTAAATCTTTGTCATTAATTTAAGGTGACTGGAAATAAAGATAAAGACATATATCCAGGGTATAATTAGTGAGCAAAAATGCATTAATTTTGATTCTACTATAGTTTATTTTCTTATAAGAATATTTGTCTCAATTTTCTGTTAGCAAAGCAGAAAAGGAAACAGATTATTCAGAATTATCTCTAAGAACAGACCAGTTAAAACAGCTACTATTATTGATATCCCATCTTTGATGGATCTGTAACAAAAGAACTAATGTGCAAAAAGATCCTCAAAAATTCCAAGAGTAAATTCAGTAGTGAGTTTCATGAAATTCTGCCTTATATTATCTGTTCTAAATTAACTTAAAATTCAGCGTTAAAAAATAGTCTGAGGGCCGCTTGTAGTAGGGACCATTAATTTATTTTGAAAAAATATCAAAACAGAAAAATGGTTTATCTGAGTATCATAGTTGTTCACAATAAAGCATGAATCCAGTGCTTTTGGAGAAAAGAGTTTTTAAATTATCAAATACTTGACCCTTACCAGAAAATGTGAAGGGGAAAAAAAAACCTAATTATATACTCATTTTAAAATTACATTTTATTTAATTTATTTTTTAAGATTTATTTATTTCTGTATACAAGCTGGGGTGTAGGCCAGAGGTGGGTGGGGGTGAGAGGATTCACCAGAGTCAGAGTGGGAAGCAGAACAGGCAGATCGACTAAAGTGCACTTGCTGAGGGGAGCAGCGGGTGAGGCAGGAGACGTCTGCTGTGCCATATGGAAATCTCCCTGGCTGTGTATCGAACTCGTGCTGCAGTGGCCCTGGACAGCATCATTGTGCTGTGCTTATTAACCCGTTAAGCCACCAGAGAGGCCCCTAAAAAATTACATTTTAAACATTAGAACTTCCTTGTAACTCTCCATAGAGGTTGTAAAAAATAATATCCTTATGTGACCAAATGAATGAGTTTATTCATTATGTGCAATTATGAGTGGATAAAGAATAGTAGATCTAATATTATTCTCTCTGGAAGTCATTTGATAGCAGGATCAGTTATTAAGTTTATTTTTGATTCATGAAAAGTATATGTTGAATGCTCATTCAGAAAGTCTTTTACACTAAACTTAAACAGGAATGAAATGTTTCTATTTTGTTTTTGTCATTGCTCTTCATCTGAAGTATATAGAATTTGAAGGTTTAGCTCTTCTTCCTAAAGTATTTAATTGTTTGAATAAATTGGTGAAAGTGTCCATTCAGCATCTGCTAGTTGCATGTTTTAGCATTTGTACATATGCAGATGTTGATGCAGAAGTGAGATGGATTTACTGAGCCTTTCCTCATTGTAGAATCTCTTATTTACGCTCTACAGCTGGTCAAGTACTTTATAGATTCTTTCCTTTGTGGATAATTTCACTTCCCATTTTCTTTTCCCATTTTTCTCATGTCTGAAATTTTAAGTTGAAAATAACCATGGATAATTTCCTTGACATTCACAGTAAATGCAAGGTAACCAAAGACATATTAATAACTTAACATTTGTGCTGTTGTGTTGTAAACACTATACAGCAAATTTGCTGATTTCACTTCATAATATCTTTTCTAAACAGACACTAACAGTTTTTCCTTTTCTCTTGAAGGAGCAGGGCAGAGAGCAGGTATACCTAGAAAGAAGAGCTGTCATTGACTTATAGCTCAGTGGCTCTCAACTCTACAATTTGCTTTCCTGTGTGTGATTTTTATAGTCTCTCAAAATTGTGCTGTTCATCTTTCATACTGTGATAGACTTCATTATTCTCCCAGCTAGCGTTTTCCCCTCCTCTGATTATTGTTTGTGACATCTGATGAAACAGTCCAACTGTCATCATTCCAATGGGTCATTTTACAAAGGCTTCCGGAACTGCTCTGTTGCTAGCAACCACTTAACCAATGTCTTTTGTGTGATCTGTCATTCCTTAGGAGCATGAATTCAGGTATCTTTTCAAGGGGTAAGGTAATTTCCTTTAAGATGTAAAAATGGTATTCCTTTTTCTAAATAAGAATTTTAAAAATCAGTTTTCATTGTAGTAGAGGATGGTAATGTGCATATTCTGTGTGCAACATGTAACATGCATTTAATTCCTTACCTGCAATTTCAAAAATCCTAAAATCTGTAAATGCAAGGTTTTGTTTGGTAAATGCATTTGATGGGAAAATAACCTAAAGGTAGTTATAGTTTAACAGGTGTCTTATTAATATGCCTATATGTTTTGCTGCAGAAATACTATTATGTTTAATTATAGTAGGTAGCCTCCAAACATACACTAGGGTATTAGTGTGATACAGAATATGTGTTCCATATTTTCTAAATTTTGAGAGTTGTGAATTCTGGAACACACTTTTCCTCAAGATTTTCAGATAAGGGATTGGGGCCTGCTAAGGATTTTAACAAAATGACTTCTTTTCCCCAGAAACAGTACTGTACAGTATTTTTTCCACAGCTTCCTGTACTTCTGAGTCTTAATCCATTTGATAAATTTAGTTGCTGTGGTAGTTATGGATAGTTATTTTAAGTTAAAATGGGAGAAAGTCATGATTTAGTGAGATTAGATTTGACTTCTAATAAAACTATATTCAAACTTCAGCTTTCCCATGCAGTGTAGTAACTGTTAAGTGAATCTTGGAAAAATTTAATATCAAAATTTAGCTCCTTTGTTTATAAAAAGAATAATGCTCAATACTTATAATTAGCTACCTTACAGAATTGTTTCACAGGTTAAATGAAAAAATAAATCTCTGACACCTACTAGATTCCCTGGACAGTGGGTAAATACATTTTTTTTTAAAAAAGGATTTTCTTCTCAATGTCTTCCCTTTTCCCCTAACTTCTAGTGTGAGATGACTTTTTAAAATATATAATTACCTTTATATTAATAAAATAGATCTGAGTTCAATATAGTAAACATCAGATAGACCTGATTTCACAAGTTTAATAGAATTGTTTTTAGCTTATTTTGAAATAATAACAGATTCAGACCTTCCTTGTAGCACTGGGTTTAAAGTCTCAGCACTATCAAGCTATTGGCAGGCACTACAACATGAGTTCTATCCCCGGCCAGGGAGCTAACCCATAGGGCACAATGAACCTCTCCTGTCTCACCTACTGCTCTCCTCAGCAGTGTATTTATTTCAGTAGCTCCCCATTCTGTCTCATCCTCTCATCCCCCGCACCTCTGGCCTACACCCCAGTTCTTGTATGCATAAAAAAAATAAAAATAAATCTTTAATTAAAAAGAGAGAAATTACAGATTCATAGAAAATTGCAAAGAAATGTACCAGGGTCATCCTATATACTCTTTACCAGCCCTTCTCCCCACACATATCATCTTGTATAGCTGTGGTACAATATGAAAATCAGGATGACACAATTTTACACACAGAATATGTTGTTCACATTTCACCACTTACACCTGCTGTGTGTGAATGCATGTGTGTACCTCTGTGTAATCTTCTAACAGGTTTTGTTCAGTAATCTTTTTCCAGCTTTAATTTGACTTTTATAATGACAGTTGAAATGAATCTGTCACATATAAAATGAAAATTAAGAAAAGTCTACCATTCTATTCCAGTATTATTTCTACAGAAAATGTAAAATTAATTCCGGGACCTTTTTTTGCAATCCCCTGTAATACTATCTTAAAAGGTAATGCCACTGTGTATTTCCCACTACTGAAAAAGTGTACTTATATTAGCCACCATTTGCATATGAAAAGGGAGATTGAAAGAAACCATTAAAAAGTTTTTATATGATCCATATAGACTTTCACTCAGAATTGATTATTTGGGGGAAAATGTTTGTTATTCTAACGATTTCTGTTAAGGTTATTTGTGTGTATGTGTACATAGTTATTATATGTCAAATTTTTGTTCACATATGCATCTTTAAAATGTGAGCAACAAAGCTAATAACGTACATAAGCAACTGGTACATTGTTAAGTATGAACTGGTCTCTGAATAAGTATAATTAGTGAGTTTATTGGTTTCCTTGTCACCCCTTGATAAATTGTCTTATTAATTTTCCCTTTTCAGTTAATGGAGAATCATCCTCATCTGTACCAATTGATAATACTTCTGCCATGGGTACTGCAGTGGTATCTGAAGAAACCACCTTGTCATCAAATTGCACTAGTACTACTGTTGGAGATTCTCCAGTTCAAGAAATACCAACTTCCTCAGAAAACAATGAATGTATTCTTTCTAACAGAGCAGCATTTGGTTCTGAAACTAGAAGTATATTAGACTCTGCCACCTCTAGTTCTGGAAATAGTTCTGCTTTTGAAGCAGCCAAATTAAGACAGCCAGATGGGTGTGTAGACCCTGTACGACAGCAGTCTGGAAATACCAACACAGAAACTTTGCCATCAGGGTATGTAAGATTTTATTTTTTAAGATGATAGACTTAGCATTTTAGTAGCAACTATTGAGTATTTATTTAAGAATATTTCCATTGGTCAGTAATTTGATATCTAAATTAGAATCTAACCTGTACTATTTTTTTAAATTTAGGTAGCATTGCATTGTAACACTGACAAATTTCAGGTGTGCATCACTAAAAGTCATCCTATTGTATATACTACATTAAGTTCATCACCAAACATCCAGTTCTACCTTTACTATATTATGTTCCCATCATTCCAATTTAAGTAGTAAAGAACATTTGTGAAAAAAGGTTGAAAACCAGGAAATTTTGCTAGAGAATAGCAGTAAAAATCCAAATGTGGATTGTAGTAACTAGCACCCCAAAATAACAAAAGTCCCATTATCAGGAAGTTTTTAACCAATAAATTTTTCTAGATTTTTGTTTATTTTTGGCAGTTTAGCTTTCTTACAGATCAGTAACCTGTTAGTATGTGTTACAGTATTCCTGAAATGTCTTTTCAAGTGAAAATTCATAGTTAAATTCTACTCTTCTATTAACTTGTAGTATTATCTAGAAACAAGTGATACAAATCTGAAATTTCTTGTTATTCTCAGTGAAATGCTCTATAGGGAATATATAAATTTTTGTGTACAGGATAGCTGAGTGCTCTGGTATAGATATTATACCACAGTGATTTTTAATAAGTTTAGTAATCTTTATGTTCCTGAGTCAGTTGGGCATTTTATTGTTCATGGTTACTACCTAAGCATTTTGTGATTTAGGTTTGTTAGATGTAGAAAACTTTTAAATTTTTTTGTATGCCATGCTGAGTATGCGTGCGTGTGTGTAACTTAGTTAAAGACTAGCTTTAATATATATGGTCATTCAATAAGGAAACCATTTAAGGAAAAACTTTTAAAGATTAAAGACTTCTAATAGAAAAAAACTGAACTAAACTGGATCTTTGTGTTTAAAAGAAGGGAAAATATTTTATACTTAGTCTACTTTCAAAGTGAAAATAAAAAATGTTAAACTCAGATATATGAGGATTTTTTTAGTGTATAAAATTTTCTTTCTACACCATATTGAGGAAAGACTGGAGTGAAAAAAATAGGGGTCACAGAGGAGAAACCGAGAGTGGAGAAGATAAGGATTAAGAGTTTTCAAGATAGACCAGAAAAAGATAAAACAGAGATGTCCATAAACTTGGAGGCTTACCAAAATTAGAGAGAAATAGATGTGCACAAAAAGAAGGTATTTCCCACATATAGAAGAATTTTTGTGGAGCAATATTAGCACATATCTAAGTTGATTTCTGCTAAAAATCTCTTAGGTGTATATTTTTGAAATAGCAGGCAAAAATGGGTATTACTTATTGACAGTTGTGCTTTGGACTTTAATTTTAGGCTGAAAGTACCTCTATCCTTGACTAGATTTCTGTTTTCTGGTTTGGAATTCTGAAAAGTTGTACCTTTTAAATACTATTTAGATACTAATAGATACTGTATACTTTTAGATACTATTGTATCTTATACTGACTATACTTACTAAGTTAATGAAAAAGGAATAATTAATGAAAAAGGAGTAACTAAGAACTTGAAAAACACAATTGGCAGAAGAAATAACTGATATACACTGAGAGCCTTTTAAAGTAAAACTTACCTTTAATTTTCATGTTTATAAGAAGGGGTCATTTTTCAAATTGTCTTGGTTCTTTTATTTTTGCATTTTTATTCAAGGTGGGAACAGAGAAAAGATCCTCATGGTAGAACCTATTATGTCGATCATAACACTCGAACAACCACGTGGGAGAGACCACAACCTTTACCTCCAGGGTAATATAGCATTTTTTTTGTAATATATATTTTTATTGTTATTTATGTCTTTTACATTTTGTATTCCCCTTGGGTAGCCCACCACCAATTCACCCGTGATCCATCTCCATGGTCTCTTGTGTTCTTTTCTATTCCATTTTGTGCCCTTTTCCTTCCCTCCCCACATCTTTGTTGGTCTTCAGTTGTATTTTATCATATATGTGATAAAGTTTACTTTACCCAGTTAAAGTTTACTTTCTGCATATTGTTCGTCTGCATATTGTTTTCTTATACTGCTTTGATTTGCTCTTGTGAATAATGGATGATCAGTGAACAGTGTTTGTTAGATTGTATCTCTTTTAGTCTGAAGGGCTTCCTCAAAAAATTGTCAAACATTGGCATGAATTACTGAGAGCAGTTGCAGACTTTTTTTTTTTTTAAAGATTTATTTTTTTATTTATACATACAAGCTGGGGTACAGGCCAGAGGCGTGGAGTGGCAAGAGGGTTCACCAAAGCCAGAGCGGGTAGCAGAGCAGACAGATCAGAAATACACTGCTGAGGGGAGCAGGGGGAAGGCAGGAAAGGTCTGCCGCGCCATGTGGGATTCTCCCTGGCCGGGCGTCGAACTCGCGTCACTGCTGCCGACAGCTCCACAGCGCAGAGCTTAACCACTGCGCCACCGGGGAGGCCCAGTTGCAGACTTTTGATCCAATTTCAGTCCTCATTATTTTTTAAGGAGTGAAAGGCATATTTAGATCAATTTATCATGTGTATATTCTACATAGATAGCGATCCTAAACTGTAACTTCATGAGATGTAATAACGTAAGATATATTAGAGTGGTTCATATATGAATAAAACTGTTACATAGTGATTAAAATTATAGAGGTTTTAAATAAATAAAAACATTTCTACTACTTGCTAAAAATTTTTATGCTGTTAGGCTGTCACTTAAGGCCATTCTCAAAATGATCTTCCTTTTCCTTTTTGTTCTTTCCTCTTTACACAACTGCACTGACTAATTGAATGACACTATTTATGTTCTCCCAGGTACAGTACATTCTGCCTTTACCTGGAATATTCTCATTATCTTTGTCACTCAGAAATTATTTGGAGTATTAGCTAAACTTTTAGATGAAATTTGAGATCTACCAATGTAAAACACATTCAGAGTCCAGAAAATACAAGGCAAGAAATGTTGTTTTTGTGAGTCTGGTTCCTAAAAGGATTCTTAAAGCAATGTGTAAGTTAATGAAAAAAACTGTCTTCAAGTTATCTGAACCATGGAAGATGGGGATAATTTTGGACGATGGATAAATAGGGAAGGACATTCTGTTCTCAAGGAATATTAAAAATAAAGTTATGACAGAATGAAATACAGGACACCTTTGGGACCAGCAAGTAGTTGATTTGAGACTCTGGGGAGATAAACATAAAGTGGTAGATAGGTTTATTTCTATGCCAGGCCAGAAAGCTATGATACACAGGTGAAATGACATGCTGTGATCTTCATTGTAAATTGTCAGCAGTGTAACAGTAGGAAGGTGTATTAAGAATTTGTAAAAAGAATTGATTAAAATCCTGGGCAGTGAACATGGGCAGTGGCCATGGGGACAGATTGCTGGGCCATAAATGCTTATCACTTTCTTAGACAATCCTTAGTAGGTAAATGGGAAGGTAGTTGAGCTAAAATAAGTAGCAAATTACATGTTCATAGTTATCCTGAAGAATATTAATATTACATTTTTAAAGTTATATCTTGGGCTTGATTTTTAAATTATTTGGAGTATTAGCTAAATGCCTTCAAGTTTTTATGTTAAGAAATTTTAATTTTATTATTTATATTGTAGTTGGGAAAGAAGAGTTGATGATCGTGGAAGAGTTTATTATGTGGATCATAACACCAGAACTACCACTTGGCAGCGGCCTACCATGGAATCTGTCCGAAATTTTGAACAGTGGCAGTCTCAGCGGAACCAACTGCAGGGAGCTATGCAACAGTTCAACCAGCGATACCTCTACTCGGTATTTAGTAAATTATAAAATGTTAATCCAACTTTTTCCTCCAAGCATTTACCCTTTTTTAATTGGTGATTTTTTTGGAGATGTTTTACACACACACACACACACACACACACTCTCTCTCTCTCTCTCTCTCTCTCTCTCTCTCTCTCTCTCACACAAAGTAATTTCTAGTTCATTATTAATGGATATACATAAATGGGGGGTGTTTTTTAGTTTGTTTTTTTTTAAATTCTAGTCTACCATAACTACATACTCTCTTGTCCCTATTAATTGGTAATTTTATACATGTGATTTCTTAATAAAATAGTATGTCTTTACCATTTCCAGCCCTCCACCTTAAATTTAAACTTTTTTTTGTTTTAAATGAGGCCATTTATCTCCTGATTTTAAGGCCGGTTTTGCCATAATGTAACCACTCTGAACATCATTCCAGATTCTCAAAAACAGTGCTTTTATCTATTTTGTCCCACAGAGCTATCCCTAGAATTGTATATAGTTTTTTCCAGAAATAAACTTTCATTCATTTATTGCCATAAGCAAACATCCACAAGAAAAGTGGGGGTGGGGGGACAACTTCTGTTAAATGGGTTTGATTTTAGGAAATGGAAAATATAAATTTTAAGTACTGGGCATCGCTGGGTAGTATTTTAAGGAAATCCACAATGTGGAAGCTAGCAGATCAAAAGGAAGTAGGAAAGACACTAAAAGTTAACTCTTTCTTCAGAATCCTGCCTGAGCTGGCTTGTTCAACTTTTTTTTTTTTTTGAGGCTCAACAGTAAATTTTCATTTGTATATTGACCTAGGACCTAGTCTTTTGGTTAGCTGTATCCAGCAGAGAGGGCATTGTCAGCTAACCTTGCATAACATCTGCTGCCACCAGTTCCTGTTCTTTGGTAACTTGTACAGAAACCTGTAGTGGGTTCCATCATTTAGTTCTATGTAGCAAGCAAGAAATTACGTATTGTGTGCATTTGTTTTGGGCTGCATTTAGTTGTGTACATGAAAATTTTCGCAAAACAGAGCAGAGTTAGGTAATTGATAAGTATCAGAAGCATATTCTGCACACAGCAGAATATCTTTAAATGGTTTCAAATTTCATTAACTAAATGTAACACCAAGTCTGGGGCTAATACTGCATTGACTCAGTAGTGACATCAAGTACCCATGTTCTTACTGCCCTTTTACTCACCCATCCTTATCATGCTTCCTGCTTCTTACCTCTGTCATATGTGGTGCTGTCCTCTGGACCTCACTTCCACAGTCTAGTTAAAAAGAAAGGAAAAGTGGAATTGAAGAGGGAAATGACTTTTTTCTGCTAACCCTTATCTTTTTCTTGGAACTGCTGCCTTTACCACATTGACCAGAATAGGTCATTCTGTTACAGGGCAGAGAGAAGGACAGCCTAGAACCCTCAAAACTGCCCTGTTCTAAGTAGCTTCTACCGTACTCCTCATCAATACAAAACATACAGGACCTTGAGTGGAAATAGACTTTAATGCAATTAGAAAAGACAGAGAAGACAAAGAGTATAGTATCTAAGCCAAGCACCCAATGTTATCCAGCTCCTCGGGGGTTAAAGTCCACCCAAATGGGATTGGCCCAAAGCAAGTCTCCAAAGCCTGCCACAGATCTAAATTACCTTTTGGTAGGGACCCAGAAAAAAGGGTCAGAAACAGCCAGACAATTCTGGTAGGAACCACAACGCCCCTTGGCAGGGACCCATACAAAAAGGTCAGAAACAGTCAGACAATTCTGAGAGGAACAGAGCAAAATCAAAATCCAGATGAACATCGTCATAGTTAATCTCCACACGGTCTCTCACCCACATCTGTTTCAACCAGTCCAGGCCAGTGCAGCTTCTTTACAAGTCTCTGCTCCACATGCCTCTTGCGGCTTTCTGTACTTCTTCCTTCTCCTCCTGTCTTCTTCTGTGTGTGTCTGTGTGTCCTCTCTCTCTTCTCCAGCTTCTTATATTCGCTCAGTTCCACCCTATCTTGGGTGGAACAGGGAATCTGGGACACACCCTTTTCCCTGGGGACCACCCTATTACAATTCTACCAGCCCAGCTGCAAGGGAGGTTGGGCATGGACTATTTTTAGATGGACACATTGCTATCTCAAACAATACAGTGATTTGGGTGACAAGAAAGAAGAAATGGGAAATGGGTATTTAGTTAAATTAATATTTGTTACAAGGTTATAGAAGATTTCATCAAGATACATATATACTTTATCATTAAGAACTTGTTTTCTGGTTATCAGCTTATATTTGTCATTCTTTTAAAATTGTTGACTGAATTTTACGTTTTGGGGGGAATATATTTCCAGGATTGTGACAGTGTAAACATAATGTGTGTTGTTATACATGTATGGATATATAAATGGTACTAATGTGAGAAAAAGTTTATTTGTACAAAGATGAATTTGGAATTTAATAATCATCTTTTTAATAGGCACTTCAAAGAGAACTATGATAATTACTGCATCTTTAAATAATATGGTTTCATTAACCGTAATTTTCTCTTTGCTCTTTTCTTTCTTCTTGCATCTATAGTTATTATGGAAAAGAGGTTAAAATATTGATGTCAATATATTGTTAAATCATTTTATAAAAACAATCAGTAGACTGACTCCTCTTATCTGATAGCCCTTTTAGGACTTTGTGTCTTGAAATCATTATATTCACATTCCTTTATCATATCTTAAAGTTAATATAAAATATGATTCTGCTAATTGCTTATTTACCTTTCTCAGTTTTTATATTAAATATCGTTATTTTTTTCTCCAACGCTTTCTCTGTTAGGCTTCAATGTTAGCTGCAGAAAATGACCCATATGGGCCTTTGCCACCTGGCTGGGGTAAGTTAATATTTTGTTGGTGAAATTATCTGAAAGCTATATATAGTAAATAGTTATTAAATGCTATTCTTACACTATTTTATAGAAAAAAGAGTGGATTCCACAGACAGAGTTTACTTCGTGAATCACAACACAAAAACAACCCAGTGGGAAGATCCAAGAACTCAAGGGTACCTATCTAGTACAGCCTCACTTAAGTCATCTTGAACATTTCTGTAGCTAGAATCTAGTAGATCCTGAATCAGATGATTTTAGTACCTGGAAAATATTGACTTGTGATTGTAACTTTATCTTTCAGCTTACAGAATGAAGAGCCCTTGCCAGAAGGCTGGGAAATTAGGTATACTCGGGAAGGTGTTAGATACTTTGTTGATCATAATACAAGAACAACAACATTCAAAGATCCTCGCAATGGGAAGTCATCTGTGTAAGTGAAAATCTGGTTTTAAAAACTGTTCTAAGAAGACATAAAGTTTAACTTCTAGTTTAACCTCAAGTTTAGCAATAAGTTTTACTTTTTGCTCAAATAAACTACGTAAGTAGTATCCTAGTATTCCTGTTTTTGCATTACCTTACTAGAGAATGGATTTGTGCCATGTAACTCCTTAATAACAATAGCAAGTATTTGCACAGTGATGACTAACATGTCAAGGATTGTTCTATGCACTTTATATATATTAGCTCATTTTATCTTCCAACAATCCCTTGAAATAGATACTATAATTTTCTTTTTTCCAAATGCAGAAACTGAGGCGTCGGGAACATAACTAATTTACTTGTTCAAAATCATGAAACTAGTAGTAGAGCAGGTTTCAGACCAGAGCATTCGGTCTGTAGAATCTGTGCTCTTAACTACTATGTCACAGTACTGCAGTTTCAGGGCATGAGCTTTTCGACAAAATTGAATTTTTTCAGAAAAATCAACATTTGACAGATCTCTCCATTCTTACTCCTAGGTGTGATCTACTTGCGTCACTAAGGAAATAGGCACAATTATAAAAGCTCTTTTGTAAATCCTCTGTCACATCTACTCACCTTTTAGTGTCTGTCTTCCTCCTGATCCTGTAGTGCACTGTGACTGTTCTTATCAGCTGTCTATTCCCTCTGTTGGTGTACTAGATCATTTCCCCTTATTTCCTGCATAGTTGTTTCAGCAGTTATCTTCTTTTCTACATCATCAGTTTTTCTTCCTCTCCTGAGTATTTTCATCAGCTATTATTCCTCCTAGATTAAAAATAAAGAAAAAACTCCACAACTCTTCACCTTCTAAATCCAGTGAAAATTCATTTTTGTTATTGCCCTTCCCAGGAAAAATATCTGAAGGAGTTGTCTCTATATTGCTGTTTCTAATCCTAAAATCAACTCTAAACAACTCTAATTGTGGATTTGTTAGGAGCACCAGTGATCTCATATTATTAATCCAGGAATTGATTTGCAGTCTTATCCTATTTGACTTATCAGGAGCATTTGACACAATCCATTTCTTTGCCCTAGCAAAAGAAATGCAGGGGACTTGAATTTTCCTCTGCCATTCTGGTCTTATTTCTTCCTCTATTTTATTAGGTCCTCCTTTTTTCTAAAGCCTGTTGACACTGAAGTACACAGAGCTTTCTTTGTCCTTAGTTCTCTTTTATATAGCTAACTTCATTCTCTTAGTGACTCTTATCCAGTGTCATGCTTTTTAAGAAACTTCTGTATGCTGATGACTCAAGTATTTATCCCTTGCTTACATTTCTCACTTGAAATTTGCTTCATATGTTCAGCTGTGTACCTGATATATCTACTTACAACTCCTTCCTGATGACTCACATAAAACATGTTCTTCCTGGGATATTTTCCATCTAAGTTGATGTAATTCCACTCATAATGTGCTTGGGGCAAAAATCTTGAAATTGTCCTTGATTCCACTTTATCTCACACATAGTCCATCAATAATTCTTGTTACCAGCAACTTCAGAATATATGCTGCTATTTCTTAACACTTCCACTCCTACCACTTTGGGTTCTCACCTCGAATGGTAACTGTGTCACTCTGCTTTCTACCTATACCTCATATATTGTTAGTCTTCGTATAGCAGTGAGACTGATTTTGAAGAAAAATTTAAAAGTCATTTCTTTACATCTGTGTAAAGTGTTCTCCATCTCAATAACAGTGAAAAGCAGTCTTTATAATATCCTTCAAGACCATACAGCACCTGACCCCTGTTACGTTTTCAGCCTCATTTTTATTTTGTGTTCTCATTCACTCTGCTCCAGCTTCACTGGCCGCATAGCTGTACCTTGAACACCTGAGGCTTCTTTTCACCTCTGGGTCTCAGCTTGGTATGCTCGTCCCCCAAATACCTATATAACTTAATGCCCTTTGTGTATATGTTCAAATATTACTTTATGACCGGCTTTGAAAAACTCTCCCTGTACTACTACTCATTCTTTTATACTGCCTTTTTTTTGAGGAGTAGGAGTAGTTAAGACATTGATCTCTCTCTAACAAATTTATAGGTTACTTACTCATTCCGTTTCTTATCTCTCATTCAATAATATAAAAGCTTCACAGAAACAGGCATTTTTATGTTTTACTAACAAATTGTGCCAGGTATGTGCTATGAATTTTGTATATGCATTGGATGAATTCATTTGAACCTGACGATGCAAGAGGACATTTTCCGTTCATTTAAAACTGTTCCCTTGGCCCTCCCTGGTGGCACAGCAGGTTAAGCACAGCGCTGTGGAGCTGTTGGCAGCTGTGGTGTGAGTTCAATGCCCGACCGGGGAGATTCCCACGTGGCACAGCAGACCTCTCCTGCCTTGCCCACTGCTCCCCTCAGCAGTGTATTTCGGACAATCTGCCTGTTCTGCTCCCAACTCTGTCGTTGGTGAACCCTCTCACTTCCCCATACCTCTGGCCTGCACCCCAGCTTGTATGCTTAAATAAATAAATAAATAAATAAATAAATAAATAAATAAATGTTCCCTAAGATTGTGAAAGTTCTCTGTGCATGTCTCAGTAGGCATGGGACCGAGACCCTCTTGTGAGAGCAACAGTATTACAAAGCCTATTTCTGCATGCTGCTCACTCTGCCTCTACCCTCACTGACCAGTCAAGCCATGTGACCTGATGTCACTTGTTTAGGAGTTTGGTTTTCTTTGCTTTCTGTCTCCAGCAGTATTTGTTTCAGTCTCAGATTAAGATGTGGTAGTTTCATTCCATGTCTTCTTTCCATAATCTCTGCCCTCCTTAGATTCAAGGGTTATCAAAGCTTTTCTTTGAAATAGTAGTAGATTTTAAATTTCATTTTACTTTTTTTTTTTTTCACAAAAGACCCACCCACACATCCAGTATCCCTCTTTCTGTGTTTATGTTGTGTGTCTACACTGCTCTGGGCCTTGGTGACCCAATGTATATATCTTTATTTCTCTACCAACAGGTATGCTTCCTGTGGTCATGTGTAGAAATTGGATATACTCCATTTTTAAATATATAACTTCAGTGTGAATTAATAGGTGATTTGTTTTTGTTTTTCTCTAGAACTAAAGGTGGTCCACAAATTGCTTATGAACGCAGCTTTAGGTGGAAACTTGCTCACTTCCGTTATTTGTGCCAGGTACTACAGTGGTAAATAGATCTTCCATTCATAATCATTTAGTCTTAACGTTTATGCGATACATATACACAGCTTACATGATACTATGTTCTTATTTGTGTTTTTAGTCTAATGCACTACCCAGTCATGTAAAGATCAATGTGTCCCGGCAGACATTGTTTGAGGATTCTTTCCAACAGGTAAGGAAGATTTTATCAGAAAAAACAGAACAGCTTGTCTCACTGTATTCTGTAGATTTAAAGGGCGTTATGGTTTTAGAAATTTTAAGCCATTTCAGAACACAGCTGTAACAATAATCACCACTTGTGCCCATTATAATAACCATAAATCCCACATGTACTAAGTGATTGCTGCATACTTGGCACTGGCATTTATATTTATCATTTAATTTAATTCCTCCTCACAGTACTCCTTTGAGATAGCTCCTACCATTATATCCATTTTATAGGTAAATATAGTAAGGGTGAGGGAGAAAACTCATTCTACCATGTATTAGATCACTAAGATAAAGCCTAAATACCTTTTGGAACAGTTGATCCATTTAGATACTTATTTGCTAAGACTTTATTAATACAAAAAAAAATCTTGGTAACACCAAATTAAAGATAAATTGATATACTGTATCGCATTTTAATTTTCCTTTAACTGAGCCTCCGTGGTGGAGTTAAAGACACAGCACTATCAAGCTATCACTAGCCACTGCAGCAAAAGTTCGATCCCAGGCCAGGAGCTTCCCACATGGTGCAGCAGACCTCTCCTGTCTCACCTACTGCTCCCCTCAGCAGTGTATTTCAGTCGATCTGCCTATTCTGCTCCCCACTCTGTCTCTGGTGAATTCTTCCCCCACCCCGTCCTTCTGGCCTACACCCCAGTTCTTGTATGCATAAATAAATCTTTAAAAAAAAAATAACTAAATTTTCCTTTTACAGCCTTAATGTTAATTTTCATGTTCTTTAGCTTTCTGTTTGTCATGAGTTCGGTTTTCATTTGAACACTACTTTAGATTGCATTCCCTTCCCAGTCACATTATAGCCATTCATTGTACTTCATTTTTTTACTACCACCTGACAATTTGTATTCCTTGCTAAAAGTAAGCCCCATGAGAGCAGGAATTATTTAGTTTATTGCTGTTAAACACAGTATATCGAATAGACCTTGGTTGCAGCAGCTATTAATTGGTGAATGAATAAATGAATATAATATGGCTGTCTGTCATGCATCATCTGCAGAATATAGATTAAAAAATTGAAATATTGTCATTTTTGTTTTATTGTCATCATGAAGTGGAGAATTATTCATGAAATTTCTCTCAGTCCCCTCCGAAGTATTAGAGTGATGAACCAAAGCACAGGAACTTTTATATATACTTTATACAAAGCCAAATGGAGTAATAATACTCTGAAGTCAGATGTTCAAATCTTAGCTTAATATGTCTAGTTGGAGTTTTTTGAGTTAACAAAGTTTCTAAGTTTTAAAACAGATCAACATGTTGCAAGCTCTGTTTGAGCTTTCTTTCAGTAAGACTACATTTAAAATTTGTGGCAGACTTTGGTTTGCCTTTTGCTCTGACTTGGATCATGGTCTGTTTGATGTGCAAGCCGGAGCCTGGGGCTGCCTTTGGAGTGGAGGCCACTGGTGAGCTCTGTCCTGGCCCACACTTGCCAGCCTGGGCTGTGATTCTGACAGCCAAGTGGAGTGGGAGTAATGCATTTTTATACAAAAATAAATCCCATTTATTAGCAACTTGATGTAAACTATAAGGATTATGAAATGTGGCATAGGTATTGTTTTGAGATAAATGTATAAATTCATCTTACAGTTATTTGCTCTAGCTGAGTTCTTTAAAAGTGAAATGTGCGTGATATCAGCAGGACCCAGACTGAGGTTTTGGGGATTTTTTTGCCTCTTATTAAATGTATCTCAATATCAGAAATAGGCGAGTCACCTTTTATAATACTTTAGTACAGTTTGGAGAGTAGTGGGAAAATGGGTATTTCCTAACCTTGAAAACCTTTCTATTTCAAAGTCTTCACTAACCCAAAGTAGAACTGCCATTTAATAACACTGTAAGTGGGAAGAGAAAAATTACATGAAATTGAACCAGAGAATAGTTAATACTTCACTAGTTCATGGAAAAAGATCAACTGATATCTTGAGTTAAGAGCATTTGTTATAGGATATAAGGAAATGTGTAATATTGAAAATAGCATGAAATTTGAATTAAATTATTTTGGAATAAACTTGTGCTATGTTTGAGTGTTTACATATCTCTTGTTTTCAATTAGATTATGGCATTAAAACCTTATGACTTGAGGAGGCGATTATACGTAATATTTAGAGGAGAAGAAGGACTTGATTATGGTGGTCTAGCAAGGTAAAATAAAAGATAACTGCTTTGAAATAAGTGTGTCTCCATTGTATGCAATGAATGTATTCTTGAAACATGTATTTTTTTAATAGCAATCTGGAATTATTTTTAAGCAAGAATTATTTACACAATTCCAGAGGCTGTCTTGGCTGTCTTGCACATTTTCTCTATGTATTGTGTTAGCGTGTGTGAGATGGTACATATTTGCATTTTTAAAACAGATTTAATCATAAAATGTGATATAGCAACTTGACATTATTTTACGTATCATGGGCATCTTTCTATATCATTATATATAAATCTAATACTCTAATGACTGCACAATATTTCACAGATTTCATCAGAATTAATGAATCAGCATGTATAAGGTTGCTTCTTATTGTTAGCTATTATAATAGTGTCTGTTGATTTTATATTTGTATTTTTAATCCAGTCTGAGTCTTTTTAAGAATAAAATTTTCCACATTCATTTATTATGTTAACAGTAGACACTTGTGAAGTAATATTTGGAAAATTCTTAGTTTTCAAATTTTTCCCTCAGTTGCTTTCCCAAGCCTAATTTGACAACAATTTATATATTTAGCAAAATATGTCAATTAAATTTTTCCAAAGAATTAAACTTGCTTTTCATAGAAATAACTCTTTTTTGAACTCACATTTCACAGTTGTATAGAATTACAAAATCACAATTCTAGTACCACTAGCAGAAAGAAGTGGGGGACCAAATTCAGGGGATGCAAGCAGTTAAATATATATGGGATTGTCAGTTTCTCAACCAAACCATTATTAAAAAGCTTTTTCAGAAGAGAAATAATTCCTGTACTACATAAATGTTCAAATCACATCTGTCGTAATTTCAGAAATGTTTAGACATTACAAAGAAACGAAACATGCTGTTTTTACAGTGTCCATTTTAATAACATTCACATTGTTGTCTGAACCCTTATTTACCTCAACTGTTCAAAGGGTTTAATTTTATATTTTAATGGTTTTAATACAGTCTGTCATGATTTTCTTACTCCAAATTTCTTATTTTGATTCATATATTTGGTTTTAGTTTACTCAAGGGTTTACAAAGGTGATTCCACCCTGTCATCTTTGCATGTTTGAAAATGTTTTCTGTTGCTTTTCGTATATAAACAACAGCTTCACTGGGTATAAATTTCTTGAACAACACTGTTTTTTCCAGAACTCTGTAGACATTGTTCACTGTCTTCTAGCGTTGAATGTTAACTCTGAAATGATAAGCCACCCCCTTGTAGGAAATTTTTTTTCTTTCTGGGTAGCCACCGTGCCCTTTCCCTTGAAATTCATTAACTTCGTTGATTGTTTTATATCTTTTATAGGAACATATTAAGATCTTTCTTAATTTAAGGGAATTTTTCTGCTATTATGTCTTTGAATATTTTTTCTGTTCCATTTGTTCAATTTTTCTTCAGGAACATCACTCATGGGTATGTGGAATCTCCTTTGTCAGTCTTTCGTGTCTGTAATCTTTTCTCTGATCATTTTTGTCTTTGTGCTTTTCCATTTTGTTTTGAGTTTTCTCAAACCTATCCACTGTCACTGTTTGCAGTACTCCCCTGACATTTTGCTGCTTCTAATGTGATTCTTTTCTTCATTAGTGGTTTTACTGTTTTCTTCATTTTCTTCTCTAGGCTTTGCTTCCTCATAGGTTGTCTCATTTTTAATATAGTTTATTGAGAGTATAAAGAAGGGTATGTTGAAGCTAACTCTTTCTGCCTCTGACTAGTAGAAATTTTCTTTCTTGTCTGCTAGAAACAGGGTAGTGGTTAGATATTATGTTATAGTCATTCTTTTGAACTTAAATCAGTTTTCTCTGGGCCACTGTTTAAAGTAACCTTGAGTTAATAGAAATTTTATATCTTGTTTTTTGTGTCTAAACCCATTCTCACTTGATCTGTTGATATTCAGTCCTCTTCACTCAGGGCATGTCTGTTCAGCCTCAATACAGCTTGGACATATACTTGGTTTAACTAATTGGGACTGTATTAAATTTTACAAATTGGTGTCTTTATCATTTCTTAGTTGACTTTGTTTTAGGGACTTCCTGCTGCTGTTGCTTCAGGCAGCTTCTAAGATTGTATTTTAAAACCTTACAAAAACATGTGTAAAGACTATAAGGTCAGATCTAGCCACATAGTAGTGGCTCCCATTATGACTTTAATTTTTTTAATTACTTGGCAACATTAAATTTCTCTTTGAAAAACACTTAGATCCATATTTCTACCTTCTCACATGACAGTAATTGGCTGAATTAAAGTAGCTGCTTCCTCTTGTAGGGTACTATACACTCTTTTCACTACTGTGTCCACCACTACCCAGTCATCTTAAGAATTGGGGTAAAACACCCAGTCATTCTTCCTTAAGACTGATAATAATTTTATCACGGATTCAGTGAGCATTGGGAATTGAGACTTCATAGAGACTATGAGGTCACCACAGAGAAAGAACATCCTTGTAGTCACTGACCACTAGAGCCCTGCTTTAGAAGAAAATGCCCTTGGAGAATCTTTATTATTTCATACTATAAATTAGAATTTTTATCTAGCCAGATTTCATTTTTTTTAATGAGGCAGAAAGGTGGCAATAAATTAGAGAATGCCCATTACATTTAAAGTTTTCACCTTTTAAATTTTTTTTTTGTAATGCATTGGCAATAAAATTAAATCTGTTCCATAGTAACAGTGCTGTATAGCTTAGTGTCACCAGCAAATACTTACTAAACCCTATTGTGCACAGGTCTTCAATGCCTATTAAGAGTAAAAAATGCAAAATAACATATAAAGTTGTGGCTTTTACTTTTGATGAGAAGCAGGTCACGTACAGAAAAGTGAATAAATTTGTGAAGTTGTTACCACTAAATAATCACTGAATGATACAGATAATATACTGAAAATTGTTTCAAATAATTGCTAAGGTGGGATCTAAACTGGATTTGAAAGAAAAAACGGGATTTATATATGCTAAGTTGAAATTGGGAACTTAAGCCCAAACAAAAGTATGACATAGAATAAGTGTTATGTATGAGGAACACTTAATTTATAGTTTGGCAAGGCAAAATCTTGCAGGTAACTTTGAATGGAGGGCCAGATCATGAAGTAATTTAAATGGAGAGCTTAGGAATTAGCAGAGTTTTTTAAGGCTATTGAGCAGAGAGGTATGACCTACATATGATAATGTCATAGATGTGATATATGTATTTGAGATCTGTTTCTAAGTCCATTTATAGATGAATGCTAAAAGATAACCTTATTTTCTCTTAGGGAATGGTTTTTCTTACTTTCACATGAAGTTTTGAACCCTATGTACTGCTTATTTGAGTATGCTGGCAAGAACAACTATTGTCTGCAGATAAATCCCGCATCGACCATTAATCCAGACCATCTTTCATATTTCTGTTTCATTGGTCGTTTTATTGCTATGGTGAGTCCTGACTTTTTGTTATTCCTTTATTCATTTATTTAAACCTCCCGCATTTTAAAAGTAATCTAGAAACAGCTGTATGTATTATCTTTGTTTATATCAAGGAAGTTTGTTTCAAAAGAGTATCAAAATAGTTAAATTTTGAGTACCTATATGAAATCAAGATAGTGACTAGGGATTACTGACATATCTGTTTAATCTTTAAAAGCCTTATCATTTAATTTTATATATCAAATCCTATAGTTTGACTACATTTATGTAAAAGAAAACCTTTAGTTGTATAATAATTGCACTTGATCTTTTTGGAATTTTTCAGAGCTTTGCAGAATCTCTTATGAGTCTTTTGTCTATTGACAAGTGTTTGCATTTATTTATTTGTACTTTATTATTTGTTTATTCAGGACATACTTAACTTAGGTGCTCATCAAATGGCATCATCATATGAAAGCTTTGAGACCATGAAGACATGACACAAACCTTGTTCACAGGGGTCTAAATTCTACTACAGGGAGAGATAATAAAAATCACGTGCTGAGGGAAAAGAGTTGCTTTTTCATATAGTGTGATTAGAGGTGAGCCCTCTGAATGTCACATGAACAGAAGCATGAAGGAAGCTAGGGATTGAATCACAAATATCTTGGAGAATAACATTCTAGGCATAAGAAATAGTGAGACAAAGTCTCCAATGTTAAAAAAAAAAGTACATTTTTGATTGAAAAATAGCATTACTCTTACAGAATATGTGAGAGAGAATGTGGCAGGAGATGAGGTTAAGAGGTGCTCTGTGGAAGCTAGGAAACTCAAGGGCTTTGAGCCCGGGGAGTGACATGATTTAAATAACATGATCTGATTCTGATTTCTAATATGCTCACTCTGCTGCTATGTGGAAAAGAGACTAATTGGGATAGAGGGAAGGAACTGTAGAAGCAGGGAAACTATTTGCAACAATTCAGGTGAGAGATAATAGTGACTTGGACTTAACTGGCATAGCATTGGAGACTGTGAGAAGTGGTTTGGATTCTGGATATAGTCTGAGCTTAAAGCTGATGGGTTTTTTTTTGGTTTGGCTTTTTTTTTTTTAACCGTTTATATATAAGGTGTGAGAGCTTATATATAAGGTGTGAGAGTTTATATATAAGGTGTGACACCAAAATTCATGGCCTCTATCTGACTGTAGTTTCCGTTTCTTAAGAAGACAGGGTTGTGGCAAGAGCAAATTTTTGTTAAGTTTGAAATATCTGGAGAAACCTGAATGGAGATGTAGGATAGGTAATTGGATATACAAGTCCAGAGATGAGAGGATATGTAAGTTAGAGGTAGGCATTTGGGAGTTCTCAGAACCCAGAGGCTATTAAAAGATGATGTGGTAGTTTATGGAATTAAGTATAACTAAAGAAGGTTAGAGACATAAATTTGGAGATGAGAGGAACAAGAAAAAAATCGGAAGTGAATCAAGTAAGAATGGTTCCCAGCAGAGAAGTGTGTTTCAAATGTGATCACACATTTGACATTGTGATCAGCTGTCAAAAGCTAAAGGGCAAAGCAAGTGAGGCTGAGAAGTGTCCATTTCATTTGGCTAGGTGAGATATTCAGCAATAGAGACAATGGGGCAGAAATGGAGGAAACAAAAATAATCTTTTTTTTAAAATTTGCTCTAAAAGATATTAGAGAAATTGGTCAGTAAATAAAAGTAAATAGGAAATCAAGAATATGAGGAGAGGGCCTCCCTGGTGGCGCAACTGGATAAGCGCAGCACTATGAAGCTATCCGCAGCCACTGCAGCACGAGTTCAATACCCGGCCATGGAGATTCTCACATAGCACAGCAGACCTCTCCAGTCTCGCATGCTGCTCCCCTCAGCAGTGTATTTCAGTCCATCTGCCTGTTATGCTCCCCACTTTGTTTCTGGTGAATCCTCACCACCCCACACCTCTGGCCTATACCCCAGCTCTTATATGCATAAACAAGTAAATCTTTTTTTTAAAAAAAAAAAAAGAACGGGAGGAGAATAAGACATGCCGACAATGATAAAATAAGGGAGGATAGAATTTGATGAGGTCAGTGTGTAAGGAATATGGGAGCAATGACCTTGAGTAGGAAAAAGGAAGAGATCTATATAGTGCACACAGAAGTAATAGACAGCTTACCCATATAAAACATATATGGATTCAGACCTTAGTAGTAGGCAGATGTGGAACACAAGTTCTCTTTGCTGGCTTCCGTTTTCTCAGCGAAACAGAAAGCAGGAACAGTACCTCAGAGTGAGTGGTGAAAGGAAGTGTTTGAGGAGTGGGAATGATGTAGTTATTTGAGAGAGGGGGTGAAAGAATGCAATGGGGGTTACTAGGTAGCACTAAGCTCCCACTTGAGGTTGTTGGTCATGAGCCAGTCATCATGGTTGTATCTACATTTCTAGCATGTTTAACTGTCCAGGCACAGGTAGGATAATTGGATTTAGTCAGGTTTGAGGTTTTGCCAGAAATAGATTGTGGGGAGGCAGGGTTTGAAAGCAGGTAGTAACTTTAAATGATTGACAAAGGAATCTAAACTGAATAAGGAAGATATAATTTCATGAGGGGGCTGAGAGACAGTGATGAGGTATTAGGATCAGTGGATTGTTTTTTAGATCTCAGTGGTCAAAAACCACTAGTATTACTATTAATACTACTAAAGACAGTAAACTGAAAAACTAGGTAGTGTTTGAAATCGCGACTTCGAAGGAATTGCAGTTATTGCTAATGACAGTATCAAATGCATGATGTTGATAATGTTTGGCTGACTTAAAGGCTAATATCACTGAAAGCTCTACAAAGCTTAGGTAGTGAAAGGAATACCAGTGTGGATGTTAAACTCTCCAAAACTATTGATAATAGTAGAAGATGAATGTAGAAAAACACTGCAATGAATGAATAGAGAAACCCACAGAGCTAGGATGACTGCTCCAAGGCAGGGGGGTAGAGGTTAGTCACTAGTGATGGCATGCGCTTTAAGGCCAGGGCAGTTGTGGTGAAGAGGAATTCTCAATAGTAATGAGAATTCTCACCTCCAGCCCTCGTGGCATGGGGAAGATGGGGAGAGAAACAGCTACTTATTTGAGAAGACTGGAGGGGAAGTAAGGTCCTCAGAAAAACACCAGATTTGTTAGAACAAGGTGCTAAAGCATCTGTAGAGAGAGTTGAGCCTATGGGGGATTTTGCTAGTGATAAATCATGAGACTTAGAGGGCACAGGATTAGTAGGTGGTTTGGACAGCTGTGAGTAATCGGATCAGATTCCCAGATCAGGTAGGTGGTGGTGAGAGTCAGGCTACTGAGGGGGTCTGGGCCCCCTTCCGTTGGCTGTTGTGAATAGGCATGAAGGCATGGCGGGGTTAGTCCTGAACATCATTTGCAGGTTAGCTAAGAAACAACGGAGGAGTCGTCTTTGTAGAAGCATGCATAGGGAGCCCTGAGACACCACCTTTCTTCCTACATGTTATTAGATTAATTTATAAAAATTAGAAACAGTGGAGGATTGGTAAAGTTCCTATATCATTATTTATAGTTACTGATAGGACATGATATAGCTATGTGTTTGGCCTCAGTTAAATAGATTTGTTTCAACACTTTAATTTTTTTAACTTAGTATTTTATGTAATATTTTAGTTTCTATGATCTATGCAGATTACTAAGTGGTGTTTTTTGTGTTTTTGTCTATAAAGCCTTATGATTTCTGTTATCATTATACTTAAGAAAACTGTTACTTTGTAAATTTTTTTGAGTAAATTTTTTGTTTTTTCTGGCAGGCACTTTTCCATGGAAAGTTTATTGATACTGGTTTCTCTTTACCATTCTACAAGCGTATGCTAAGTAAAAAACTGACTATTAAGGATTTGGAATCTATTGATACTGAATTTTATAACTCCCTTATCTGGATAAGGTTTGAAGATTTATCTTTCAATAAGACATTTTCTTAAAACCTATTCATGTATCTTATTAATTAGTGCATATATACTTATATATCACCCAGAGACAACAACATTGAAGAATGTGGTTTAGAAATGTACTTTTCTGTTGACATGGAGATTTTGGGAAAAGTTACTTCACATGACCTAAAGCTGGGAGGTTCAAATATCCTGGTGACTGAGGAGAACAAAGATGAATATATTGGGTAAGGTGATGTACCTTAATTTCTAGATCATCTCGAGTATGTGAGAGCTAATTCCTCTACCTCTATTTTAAATTTCATCCCATTTATACCTCTGGGAAGATGTTTCACAGTCATTTTCTCTCTGTCCTTTTCAGTCATTTTCTCTTTACTCAGTCTTCCTCTCAAACAGTTACACTAAAAAACCCAAATGTACTAAAACAAATCTCTCCTGCCTGTTGTATGTGTTTAAGTTCTTCTCAACAGTATCAGTGTTCTTGAAATAAGAGTATATGACATTTGCTTTCCCACTGTCATTTGCTTATGCATTCTGCCTCTGTTTTCATAAAAAATCTTAATACATTGGAACTAAAAAAAGTGTTTTGCAAAGACTGTGCAGCCTCTTTCTACAAGAGGAGACTGATGCTTCATTAGGTAGTAGCGAGACTGAGTCTGGAACCAAGACTTGATGAGCGGTCTGAGTAGTCTAAGAAGGCTCATTTCCTATACTCACTCACTTTCCCCTTTTTAGCTTACTCTCAAGTAGTCTTTTAAAACTGTTTTCTTAGTTCCATGATCCCATACTGATTTTTTTTACTTTCTCTAAATCCTTAATTTTCTAAAGTTCTTTATTCAGTCTGCTTCTCTGCATAGTCTGTTACTATGCCACTAGTTTTCTCTTTAGAAATAATTTCCATTTGCTGGCCTGATAAATCCAAACTTCTCTGGGAAGGAACCAGTAGCACTTACAAACAAGGAAGCAGGAAACCTTCATTAGTTTGAATCTATAGATCCTGCTCCTTCTGTCTCTACAGGATAGATTTCCCAAAAAGCGAAGTTAATTTAAGTCAACAACTATTTAATAGATATTGCTGTGTTCCTTTTTCAAAAGGTGATAGCAATCCTTTCCTTTTTAACCTGTATTAATGTGTATCTATGCTAAGTTAATGTGACCTTGGCATGGCAGTTTAAGCCTCTTTCTTCCTATTTTCCTGTGAACTAGTTTTCTCTGAGTGGGGGAATTAGGAATAACTAAGTTTCTTCACTATAACATTTTTGTATTCTCTCAGGTATTTTTGTTTAGCTTTGTCATGCAGTGTGCACTTATTGCAAAAAGTAATTTACATTTTGAAGAGAAGATATTCACAGAGTTAACAAAAGACACTGTCTGGGCTTCCTTTTTTTGTTGTTTTCTTAAGCCTTAAGCTTTCCATGTAATCCAAGGACGATTATTAAATAACATTAACTTAAGCATTTACGAAACATCACCAGTGGTTTATCTTACTATGTAAGAGTTGATATCTAATCCTAACATTTTATAGACAATTTTGTTTCCATTTGTCCAATAAGAGACTTTAATCTTGGTTTTTTTAATCTATTTCTTTGAAATTCTGTGATAATACTTTTTTCAGTTGTGATACTTTGTTTTGTTGAATTGTAAAGTAGAACTTCAGTGAGTCTATCAGTAAATGAATGGTAGAAAAATGTACGAAGTGCTTTTAGACTCCATTGTGGGAAGGAAGCTGTTGATTCTACTGAAGGACTCAGGAAAGTTCTTCATAGGGCATTTTGTATGTTAGGTCTTAAAAAATAAATGAGAGCTTGCCTGATAGAGGAAGAGCTTTTTGAAAGGTAGGGAAATAGCAGGAGTAGAGAAATTGATAGTAAAGGGATTAGTTTATCCTGCAAATCTACAATGTCAGTCCTATGGGTAATAATATAAGATGCTGAGAAACAGTCTTCAAAAACGTACCAAGATGAGATGATCATAATTGGTTTTGGAAGGCTGTTTTTAAGTAACCAAAGCCAAATAAGGAATGTCAGACCTAGCAAGAATGACGTGAGAGCTGGGAATGCTAATGTCTGTATTATGGGAAGTTTGTGTGACATGAACACTGAGACGAGGATACTGGATTTGGCAATTCAAAGTTCTTTATAGATCTTTATGAAGAGTTTTTTTCTTCTGGGTTGGTGGGGGGAGGGCGGTTTGAAACCAAATTATAGTGGTTTAAAGTTTGGATGAACAGGTGAAAAAACTGGAGATCGTTGCATACAGTGTACTCCTGAAACGAGTGGTGATAAAAAGTAATTTTTTTCCATTGTATTTTTTAATTTATTTTACATTGTTCATTTTTGTATAATGTTTGATTTTTTCCCCTCAGATGTAATCCCCATAAAATTCCCACCACCAAATCACTCATGAATCATCATTGTGGTCTTTTGTGCTCTTCCCTCCCCTTTTTTGACCTCTCTCCCTCCCCATCTGCAGTGTTATGTTTTAATTCTATAGTTTGCCTGCTAGTTTTGCCTTTTTTTTTTCCTTCCATGACCCCTTGTTCGGTTTCCGTATAGTAAGTGAACCATCCAATATTTTTCTTTTTCCTTCTGACTCATTTCACTGAGCATAATCCCTTCCAGCTCCATCCATGTTGCTGTGAATGGCTAAGTTTATCTTTTTTGATTACTGAGTAGTATTCCATTGTGTGTATATACCACATCTTCTTGATCCAGTCATCTGGTTTTGGATATTTGTTTCCATATCTTGTAAATAGTGCTGCAATGAACATAGGAGTGCAGGTTTCCTTTTGAATTGATGTTTTTATGTACTTTGGATAGATTCTTAGGAGTGGAATTGCTGGGTCATATGGTAGATCCATTTTTAATAATTTGAGGGTCCTCCACACAGCTTTGCATAGTGGTTGGACCAGTTTGTATTCCCACCAACAGTGTAAAAGTGTTAAAAGGAGAGTAATTTGAGATAGTGGGTTGAAGAAAGAGGTTTTGGAACAGAATAGTGTGGGAAAAAAGTTTTGAAACAGAATAGTCCAAGTACCTTGTGGATAAATGGAATAGGGAGGTAGAACTGAGGGCATAGGGCAAAAGAGGATTAGTAACTGATGAAGGAAAAATTTTGAGGCAGCAAGGATGAAAGGTTTACCTCAAAAAGTTACAGGCAAACTTCCTCTAGGACAAAAGGAGTTAGAAATGGGAGGAACATGGATAAATTGACTTTCTTTCACCAACTGATACTGGTACCTTCTCATCAGGTGTAGTATACGCTTTTCCTCCACAAGGGCCTTTAGACCCTTTCAGAAACTCCCAATAGAGATTTTGTGTCACTGACAGATTTTCTTATTTCTCTTTTATTCATACTTCCCTACACTGAGCTGCTTTATATATCTCCTTAGAATGTTTGGTTTCCATAGTTATTTCTTCTTTTCCGGTCAGGAAATCTTAATGTCTTCTAGTAAATCAGCATACAAGAAACTAGTTCTCTGGCTTTAAGTTTTCTCAAACAGAGGGACCATAAACTTAGACAAACAAATGGTCCCTAGACAGGTTGACTGTCACTGTGTGTTACTGACACAGTCTGCTGTGGAAGGCTTCAAGTCAGAGTTCTCAGTCTTGGTAAATGCTTTGGTGGAAGGAGAGCCTGTTAAATTATTGTAGCCATTCCCTCACTGTCTCAGCACACAGTATTTGGAGTTATTTTTAGAAATGAAAAGGAAATAATTAGTGCTAGAATATTGCTGTGTCACAGGATCTATTTATTTTGAAAAGCATCTTTTATATAGCTACTAACGTACTAGAACTGATACAAAAACATTTGTGTGTTATTGGTATACTTAGATGAAGTACTTGGTGTTTCTAAGCTTAGTACCTCCATATAAATTACCTATTTTTAAATGCCTTTTTGTTTTTCAGTTTAATGACAGAATGGCGTTTTTCTCGAGGAGTACAAGAACAGACGAAAGCTTTCCTTGATGGTTTTAATGAAGTTGTTCCTCTTCAGTGGCTACAATACTTTGATGAAAAAGAATTGGAGGTTAGGTTCTTATATTGTTATAAGGAATGGTAATGGGAGAAAAGCCTATTATTATGCTTTTACAGAAGGATGAACACAGTTTTAAATCATGTGGCACAATTTTAAACCCTCTCATTCATCCTCTAATCCTTTCAAATGGTTAGAAGTATTTTGATGTATTCAGTGTGGGTCTTGGATTAAGGTCTTTGAACCATAATGATGTCATGGGCACAGAATCATCCTGCAGTGCCAGCTGTTAGTGGTCCTCACGAGTGAGTACAGCCTTATATATCATATTAGGGACTTTGTGAAATCCTGGCTTACTAGAAAGTTGTTCCCAAAATCAGATTTTTAAGTTGAGTTTTTAATACTCTTAAGTATATTTAGACTTGTTTGAAGTGTATCAGAAATCTGTGTGTTATGTGATAAAATACACATTAAATCTACCATTCTAAGTACTTTAAAGTGTACAGTTCAGTAATGTTGAGTATATTCTCATTATTATTGTGCAAGTTCTCCAGAACTTTATTTTGCAAAATTGATGCTCTCAGTTCATTAAACAAGTTTCCATTTCCCCCTGCCCTCAGTCCCTTGCAACAATGATTCTGTTTTCTGCTCTATGAATTTCACTACTCTTGATATCTCATGTAAGTGAAATTATATATTTGTCTTATTGGGACTGGTTTATTTCACTTAGTTTATTGTCCTCACAGTTTACTCATACTGTAGCATGTGTTAGAATTTCCTTTCTTTTAAAGGCAGATTAATTATACATATGTACTACATTTTTTAAATTTATTCACTCATCAGATATTTGGGTTGCTTATACATTTAGGCTATTTTTGAGTAACGCTGCTGTGAACATGGGATGCTTCTACATTGGGGCTGTTTTTTAGCAATGCTGCTGTGAACAGATCTCAACGAGATCTTTATGTATACCCAGGAGTGGCATTGTTGGATCATATGATTTGATTTTTAGTGTTAGAAGAACTATCACATTGTTTTCCATAGCTGTTGTACCATTTTATATTCCCACCAATACTATACAAGGATTCCAGTTTCTCCACATCTTTACCAACACTTGCTGTTTTCTGGTTTTGTTTTTATAGCACTTTCATGGGTATTTCACCAATTACAAGTTACTGTCATTCCTGAAGCCATCTTCTCCGTGTAGATTAGAACATATAGAGGCATTAGGATAGGCCTTAGCATAGCCACTTGAACTACTTTTGGCACAGTACCTTAAATTGCATCAGCTGAAGGGGGCTCTATTAAGGGTTCTTCATTAAGATATTTCGTTCATTTATGTAATCAAATGTGTAAATAAAAAATCAACATTTTAAATTTTATACGATAGTCCTATATAGGAATTTGCCTCTGGCAACTCTGACTGAGATGCAAAGTACCTATGTCAATCAGAATTCTTAGCCTGACTGACACTAGACTTTTGATAAACCTGGTTACCATCTTTCCTAACAGCTTCTGTACACAAATTAGCAGAAACTCATTAGAAGAGAATGGAAGATATTCTTAATCATTTTTTAGTTACAGACCTTATTAAGAACCTAAAGAAAATTTAAACAATTTTGTATCTTCAAAATTGCTTGTGACTAAAATATTTCATACCCATGATTAAGACTCATATTAGAGTAGGTTCACCCTATGAAAGAGGGATGTTATGATGATGAGAGCCCAACATTAAGGAGAAAGGAAACAAACAGATTGAGAGGGCTATGAGTAGGTACATACTTTTAGTCCTTCATAATATGTACAGGGTTCTCACAGAAAACTCCATCAACTAGTTTGGCCTTATAAATTCCTTTTACATAAAACAAAACTGAAGACCATAATTGCTCCTGATCTGCCCTTTAGCACAGAGCTATGAGAAAGTAGATTTTTGTTTGGTTTTGCCTTGTTTTGATTTTTACTCCTAGTCTGTTGTTCGTTTGCTTCAATTCATTGTCTCTCTTAACCATGAATAATACCACAATAATGGATATTCAAATCATTTAAGATATTGGTTACTTATAACAATGCCTCTGCAGGTTAAAATCTGTGACACTTTAAGAAAATATAATATTCTTTATAAAAACTCCTACTACACTAGGAATAGAAGGGCATCAACACAAAAGATAAAACTTGATATACTAACTGGTGATACTTTAAATATCTCTCTTTCAGATTGGCAAATATTTTTTACATAGCTAATATTTTTACTGAAAAACAATTATAATTGATTGACATTTGAGGTCAATAACCATGGATAAAATAAAGTAGCTAAGAATTCTGTATCTTAACACTTCTTGTGCCGGCTATTTTCTGTGCCACCGCATTAATGGTATAAGCATTCAATAAAACACACACAGCTCCTGAACTACTGGATATATTTTAATGAAATTTTAAATGCATAGAGATTAAAGCTTCTAGACTGAGTACGATCAAAGAAATAGCTCCTGATAGTTCCAAATAAATCCACCGTGGCGTGAAAAACCGGAGACTAGATGAACACATGAATACGTGAGTGGAGCAAAAAGTGTTAAATAGCCAAAAATTTCTTTGAATTTGCTTACCTGTACTGCACATAGTCATTCACGTACTTGTGCCCGTGCATCGCTGTGCTTTAGCATTAGCAAATTTCATCCATATGATGTTATTTTCTTCACTAAATCTTTACTGTGATTTGACACTGTGTTTATTGCTCAGGTTATGTTGTGTGGCATGCAGGAGGTGGACTTGACAGACTGGCAGAGAAATACCGTATATCGACATTATACAAGAAACAGCAAGCAAATCATTTGGTTTTGGCAGGTAATTGGTTTTACCTTTTTGAAACAGTATTCAAAGAAAATATCTTTAGTGAAACTGTGATCTTAAAACAATTCACTGTTAAATACAGAATGCTTTTTTTAGTCTTTCACTTCCAAATCAAGCGAATAGTGTGAATACTGAGTATCTTCTCTCCCTCTTCCCCCTTTTCTCCCAACTGCTCCTCCTGTGGCTTATACTGTAATAAGGTGTACTACGCTCTGTGCACCCCAAGGGTTCCATGCTAATCTTGAAGTACATTTTGCTTATTTGAGAAATTAAAACTTCTAGACCAGGGATATTCTTCACAAACATCTATTACATGCAACTCATTTGAGCAACTAGTGACTAACATTTTGGTTTATTTCTGTTTAACTGTTTTACTCTCAGATGAAAAATAAGCCTGGTTTTGTGTTACTATAGAATGAGTTTCCAAAAGTTGCATCTTTTCCTAAGGATTTGAAAGTATGAGCATATTGCTTTATCCTTTTATGAAGTATGGAGACTTACAGAAATTTATCTTACAGCTACACTTCAACATATGCAAAATGGCACCTACCAGTATATTTATTGCAACATTATTGGTATAGTAAAAGAGATTTGAAACATCTAATGTCCATCAGAAGGGGACTTAGTAAATGTAACCATTCTATAATTACATAATTCATAGTCTGTTTTTATTTAAAAGGTAAATGAACAACAAAATTGGAATGTTTCAATACAATATTGAGGGGAAAAGGAAAGTGTATATGTTATCATGCTGTTTTGTTAAAAGGAAAACTCACACTGTATTGTTAGTGCATGACAGTATGTGAATATATCATCTCTGAGAAGGTAATCTCTGGTAGCATTTCTAGAGGAGAACTGAGCAGTTGGAGGCAAAAGTGGGAAAACTTTTTTACACTGCACCCTATTACTACCTTTGAATTCTATATTAGGTACACATTACCCGTTATAAGAAATCAGTAAATAAATAGGGAGGATAAATCCATTTTTAAGCCTAAAATAACTGAATTGCATCACATGAAGAATGTATGCACATGTCTGAAATCTTCCCTTTTGTCCTCTCTACTAGATTCACTACTCCTCTGTCCCTAGATCTTCCATGTGTGTGTTTCTATCTGTATACCTGAGAAGCTTTACTTCAGGGTCATGTAAATCCAATAAGAGCTGTGTTTCCTGAATTGGGTCTGCTTTAGGGGAAAGGTTTATGCCAGAATTCATAATAAGGTCTGGTAATAAACTGGCAACATTTCTTATGTCTTGATGAAACATACCTCAGCACACTTCTTCATGGAAGTGCTTTTAAGTCATGATTAGCAGAGCATTTTTGTTTTATATTTAGCTAGACAGACTTTAGTCCCTATTTTTAAGATATATTTCTACTCTCAGACTGTTCCCTAAATTCCTTGCCATTTGTTATAAGATACTCAGACTAATTCAAATCAGCATTTCCCCATATTACTCATTTATGTCCCTCTTTGAAGAGGACTAGTTAGTGAACTAGAAATCTTTAGAAGAGTGCGTACTTTGAGTTTTCAACATAAAGAACACAGAGTTGGGGAAATGATGTCTAGTGAGAGAAAATACAGCCAGTCAGTAAGTAGCAACTGGAACATGTTAGTTGCTTTTTTTAGCTCACTGTAGAAAAAGGTAGCTGGCTCAGGTCAGGATAACATCGTGGTGTAGGGCTCACCCAGGCCTGCCTGAATTAAAATGTTAGTTCTGCTATTTACGAGTTGTTTGAGGAGGACAAATTATTCCACCTTTATTAACTCCATTTTCTCATGATACCTGTCTCAGAACTGGTATGAGAATATATGGAAAGGAGATGGCACAGTGCTTGGCAGCAGCCAGTAAGTGGTAACTGTTAAAACTGTTGCCCAACATCTGTCCTGGTTTTAACTTTTAGAGATATGACATTGGACAAGCAGCAGACATCCTAAGCTTTTCTTTCCTCTCTGTAAGGCGAATATAGTAATCGTGTCTAATACATAGTGTAATTGTGAGGATTAAATGAAGTAAGATCCAGACTGCACTTATCATAGTGCCTAATCTTAAATGCTATAAGTAGCACTGTTTATCACATTTTAAAACTGACTTCAATGTTAATTATTAAATTTCTTCAGATGTCTTCTATTTTCATTATTTAAAATGAGTTAGCACTTAACATTAAAATAAATTTGATTTTGTTGCACAGTTTGTGAAAGAAACAGACAATGAAGTAAGAATGCGGTTATTGCAGTTTGTCACTGGAACCTGCCGTTTACCTTTAGGAGGATTTGCTGAGCTCATGGGTAAATGCAATTTCACTGTAGATAATTCTGTGGTAATGACCTTTGGACATACAGTGGACTGTGAACCTAAGGATTATTCTCTTGTGCTCTATATAGAACTTCTACTAGAAGAAAAACAAAGGAATGGTCAATACTAATTTGTAAAACAAAAATGAATGTTTGCTCACACAGCCTGGTTGACCATTGCTTTATTCCCTAGTATGATTGTGAAAGGAGCAGGAGTCTGTACATACTCCTCTTTGCACGAACATAATTCTTACTGCTGAAACTTTGCAGCAATAAGCAGTTTCTTTGAGCAGAAGCAACTTACATTATTGTTTATTCTGTATCATTCATAGGACTGTGACATATTCATTATCAAGAAAGTTTAAAGGAATGTATAAATATTATCTTATTTTCCTGGTATAGGAAGTAATGGGCCTCAAAAATTCTGCATTGAAAAAGTTGGCAAAGACACCTGGTTACCAAGAAGCCATACATGGTAAGTTCAAGAATCCTAAATAGGAAGGTAAAAGCCACAGAGAATCTTTCATTTTGTAAATAATTCTAAGAACCGGTGTGGCAGCTTATTCATTAAGGTGGCCAAATTTCAATTTTGAGAACAGACTTACTAATACAGCATTCAACAAATACTTTAGATTGATCTCATTGATTAATATTAAATATTTGAGCATTGTGTCCATTGATTCAAGATTGAAGCTACTCCCTGCCTTTTATATCTGTGTGTTGTGTTAGGGAAGGGAGCACATATGACAAATAGGTAAACAAGTACAAATTCTAGGAAATCCTTCCAAGGAAATAAAGCAGGTCCTGTATTAGATAAGTGTTCTAGATTGAGTGCTCAGGGAGACTTTGTTCGCAAAACTGAAGTCAGAAATCATTTTTCAAGAAAAAATCATTTTTCAAGAAATCTTGTTTTCAAGAAAACAAAAGATGGCTGGTATGGTGGATCTTAGTGAATTGGGGGAGATGTGTTTATTAAAAAGAATTTAGAAATGTTAAGTAGAGGCTAAATTATGTAGCACTTTACTGGCTATCGTAAGGAATTTGGATTTTACTCTGAGGGCAATTAGAAGCCTTGGAAGAGTGTTAAATAACAGTGAAACCCAGAAAAACCCACTGGTAAGAGAAGGAATTGGATACAAGAGTGGATGTAGGGAGATTATACAACTGTTTCAAGCAATGATAACGGCTTTGGGGTATTTTTTTTTTTCAGAAGGTGAAAATTATTTTCATATCAAGCCATTGTTTGCATTTTTGTTTTGACATTTGCACTCAGGGTGCAGAGACAATGGTGGTAAGACTGCTGGTGCCTTAACAAACCAAGGCATTAAACTGCCCTCTGTTTAGCTGAATATGCTTTGTAGTTTAAAGCAAGAGAGAGAGAAAGCTAGATTCTTGAACATTGTTCTTTTTGAAGCAGTCAAAATAGGACAACATCGGAAGTCCGCATAAAACACTTCTGCACACTAGGGAGTGGTGGTTCTCTTGAGGAGCTCTTTAGCACATGAATTGAGCTGAAAGCTGAACTACGTTTTGTGGAAGATTATTTCTACTTGGAAGAATGACAGTGTTTATTCAGACGTGAGCATTTGACAAACATTTTTCTTGAAATAAGCTTGTCACTTCAAGGAAAAAACTGACAGCAGCCATTGGAAATAATGAAATTTAAGGTTTCAAACAAAAATTAGAATTTTGGAAGACTTGTATATACCACTGTGAGCTTGATATCTTCCCAAGTCTTTTCGGATGAGATTGATGGTATTATTTAACAAGTGTGATTTTTTTTCCCTATTATTAAATGTCAACACTTAGAAAGTCTTTATCACTTAATGAACCAATATTTCCAAATGACGAATGCACGATATTAAAAATCATGCATGAGTAAAAGATCCAAAATGCAAGATAGGTATTTTACATAACAGTATAAAAAGTTTATTGCATTAACTTTGTTGAATTCAGTAAGAGAGAAAAATAATCGCCATTATCTGAAATGATTCAGTTACACCTCCCTTTTAATTGCATATCAGTGTGGGGACAGATTCTTCTCTATACTTAAACAATATGGTGCAAGAGTGAATGTACATATCAATATCAGAATCCAGAGTCTTCTCTTTAACCAGATATTAAAAAGATCTGCAAAAATAGAAACAAGGTCGCTTCTTTCATAATGAATTATATATCTATAAGTTTAAAAATTTAGTAAAGAGGACTCCCTGGTGGCGCAGTGGTTAAGCACTGCGTTGTGGAGCTGTCGATAGTGCCGACGCCAGTTCGACGCCTGGCCAGGGAGATTCCCACATGGCAGGCAGACTTCTGCCTCACCTGCTGCTCCCCTCAGCAGTATATTTCCGTCCATCTGCCTGTTCTGTTCCTCACTCTGTCTCTGGTGAACCCTCTCGCCACCCCACGCCTCTGGCCTGTACCCCAGCTTGTATGGATAAATAAATCTTGAAAGAAAACTTTAGTAAAGTTCCATAGATAAAGTTCATATAAACAGAAACTCTTTAAGGATGTTCTGTTTTTAACTGCAAAGGGGTCTCTGACCAAAAAAATTAAAAACACTGCTTAAATTGGCAAATCTGATAGAAGAGAAAGTGTTGTAACTGGAGAATTGATAACCAAATGAGATAATTCTTTAAGAAAGGTGAAAAGAATAGGGATTCTGAGTGTAAGTTAAGGAATTGCCCTTTGATAAAAATAGGAATATATCGTTTGTTATAAAAGGAACTATTGATTTTAGATTTTTGTGAAGGGATTTAGATTTCTTTTTTTTTTTTTAAAGATTTATTTTTTATTTATACATACAAGCTGGGGTACAGGCCAGAGGCGTGGGGCGGCGAGAGGGTTCACCAGAGACGGAGCGGGTAGCAGAACAGGCAGATCAGAAATACACTGCTGAGGGGAGCAGCGAGCAAGACAGGAGAGGTCTGCTGCACCATGTGGGAATCTCCCCGGCCGGGTGTTGAACTTGCGTCGCCGCTGCCGACAGCTCCACAGCGCAGCGCTTAACCGCTGCGCCACCGGGGAGGCCCGGGATTTAGATTTCTGTGTTGGTGTCTGTTTTCTCAAAGTATAAGATGAGGTCCAACAGTAAGGTGTTTAAAAGTCAAGAAAAGCCGCAGGGGAATGTGAGAGTTGTCAGAAAGCAGGCAGGTATTTAATAGAGAAAGAGGGCTAAGAATCTGAGAAATATTGGACTTGAATTTTAAAGAAACACCAATATACCTAGTTATGATTCCCCCTCCAGCAATTTCCAGCTACTAAGGTACAAGAGGTGAGAAAGCAGAGAATTTAATTCATTTAGGGTTTGAGTCTTGATTAGCAAGTTCTAAAGAGGGAGAGTGGGATTTAAAAATATTTGCAGTGTAGTGATTATAATGTTGAAGCGCAATCTCTAAATAATTATAACATGTTGTGGATTATGTTAAAAGTGAGAACAGGAAGATTCAGATGATAGGATGGTGAAAAACTAATGGGTTAATCGGTTGGCTTTTAATTGAAAGACAGATGGTCAAGAATGTAGTTTTTTAATTAGAAATTTTCTCGACTGGTGATGACAACGGTTCGAGAGCGAGCCTGAAGTCAGTAACTGAAGTAGAGGAACAAGGGAACAGGTCACTGAGGACAAGAAGGGCAAGAACTGGGAGGCCGCGGCAATGCGTGTCAGCCATGAGGATGAGAGGACTTTGAATCAGGTGGCAAATTTTCATTGAAGGAGCATGACAAAGAGATCAGCAGTTCAAGAAAAAGGTTACATAGCTGGATTGTGAGTGCTTCACAGGAGTAAAGTTCTTCTGATGCAGGAGTAATGGTATGTTTCATACTGGATGGCTCTCATTTAAGGCAAGAGAGTTGTTAAGACTACAGAAGATATTTTATGCAAATCACAATAGAAATTCAAAAGAATAGAGTGGAAGGATCTGAGATCTAGAAGACAGGTTGAGAATTAATTCAGCTCAATATAGGAGATGAGAATTTAGGTGAAATTCCATCAGTAGTGATTAAGATAAGCAGTTGTGATGATTCTCAGATTGAGACAATTGCTATCATCTCCAGTACTTTGCTTAGTGAGGCGATAGCTTTCAGGCTCTGTATCATGGTACAGAAAGCCAACAGAGCGCTGTTCCCTCAGAGTGTGGGAGATGTATTGGTCAGTGTTTCTTCCTCTTTTATTAAGAAAGTAGAAATAGCAAATTTGACTCAAAGCTGGAACTGAAGCTAACCTGAAACTTGAAATACTTGAAATAGTATTCTTATATTCACATATTAAGTACTCAGTTAAAAAAGGAATTGATTTTAATGTCTGTCCTTTTGTAAACCCTCTTAAAACATAATGACTGACACCTTAAAACAGATCTATGTTTCAAATGATTTCAAGTAATTACTTCTGTAGTTACAGTCAACATTTACCAAATATCCCCTCTATGTGAAAAAGATCAGTGTTATGAGAGAATACAGATTGATTCCTCTGCCCTTGTGGGTTTTGAATCTAATGTCAGAAGTCAGTCATGATACAAAGTACGGTAAATGCTAATCTTAAGAGGGGAAATTGGAAGTTCTAGCATTTGAACCAACTCATGTTGAATAAAATTTTCATAGGCAGCAAGGGGTACTTTAGACCCTCTGAGAGCCAGAAGAGTATAGACATTGAACAGAAACATGTTGTGAGCCTACAGAACACTAAGTGGGAGTCCTACCACAGTGCACAGGCCTCCCTCCCTCTGTAATCGCAGTTAAAGTCAGCAAGACTATTTAAGGCTGACATAGAGTTTTAGGATTTCTAGCAGCCATGTTAGGGAAGAGTGGTTGTGAAAGTTGAAAAGAACACAAGATTTAGGTAGGGAATTCCAATGGTCTAGATAAGAGAGAAGAATAAATACAAGGATGTAGCAGCAATAGAAATGATCAAGACAGGGGCCTCCCCGGTGGCGCAGCGGTTAAGCGCTGTGCTGTGGAGCTGTTGGCAGCGGCGACGCGAGTTCGACGCCCGGACGGGGAGAATCCCACATGGTGCGGCAGACCTCTCCTGCCTCACCCGCTGCTCCCCTCAGCAGTGTATTTCTGATCTGACTGTTCTGCTCCCAGCTCTGTCTCTGGTGAACCCTCTCGCCGCCCCACGCCTCTGGCCTGTACCCCAGCTTGTATGTATAAATAAAAAATAAAAAATAAATCTTTAAAAAAAAAAAAAGAAAAAGAAATGATCAAGACAGAAAAGGTGGGAGAGATTTTAAAGACTTTAGATTTTACTTATAGACTACAGATTTTATTTCATCTTTATATGAAAGATGTAAGAGAGCTAGATAGTGAATGGCTATCTTAGTATAGGACTGTATTGAAAAATAAAATACTTTACTGTCTCAGTTCACCATCAGACTGCACCTTTGAAGGACAATTTAAAGGTGGGCTGTGGGATATATTATCTGCTCAATTGAACTTTTCATAGAAAGATTAAGTGATCTTAGAACAATAGCATTTTAGTTGGCTGCCGGTTTCAAAAGGCTCTTGATTATCATATATAGATAAAAGTGGAGGGCAAGTGCAGATGGGAATCTAGTTAATCTATAGAAATCTTCCATATGACAAAATAAAGGTATTTTGACTTGTCAGAGATGTTTCACTAGACACTAAAAGTGGTGATCAAAAACCTGGATCCTCAAGTGCTAATGTAGGTACTCAGTGCTCTTCAAACTTTGTAAATTGAATAGTATTGCTTTAGATAACGTCATATAACTTCAATTTAAACAATTTCGGTATATCACCAGTTGGTCCTGGCAATACTGAAAACTTGTTTTAGGTAAGGTTATACATACGGTGAGATTATTTAAAAAGACAAAAGTATGTATTTGTTTATTCACTCTCCACACTAGAATGTAAGGTCTACGAGAACAGGAAACGTTCTGTCACCAGCTTTCTGGTATGATTCCTAATATATAACAGATTATTAATAATGACAAAGGACAAACAGTTGGATTCTTTGCAGAGGAGTGAGACTAATGACAAAATTTAACAAATAGTATAGAAAAGAGAGCTTTTTTTTTTTAAAAGAAAATTTAATAGTCTTTATCCATGTTGTTGTTCTTCGTAATTCCAGAATATCTAGTAATAGGTCATTAGAATGCTATTGGCAAAATTTTTACATCTTTCAAATGTGCTTTTAAAAATACTGTATTAGAACTTTTTCCAGAATTTGTTTTATTGAAAACACATCTGTTTTTGTTTTTGTTCAGTTTTAATCGCTTGGATCTACCACCTTATAAGAGTTATGAACAACTAAAGGAAAAACTTCTTTTTGCAATAGAAGAGACAGAGGGATTTGGACAAGAATGAATGTGGCTTCTTGTCTTGGATGAGCTCTTGCATTTTAAATACCCCAGCCAAGAAAAATTGCACAGATAGTGTATATAAGCTGTTCATTCTGTACAGTGAATTTTCTGAACCTCTCAAAAGTATAAATGTTTTCCGTTCTTCCACAGAAATATGCAAAACATTCATCTTTTTCTATTTTATTTATTGTTCCCTTGAAATGACTGACAGGAAGAAGATCATCCTTAATTTTGAAGTAAGCAAGAGACTTTAAAATAAGTATATATCTATATAAGCATATATGATAGTGGCTCTAGTTTTATAGAGCTCCAAGTGTATTAAACATGATAGCCGTTCACTCAAAAATACCTGGATTTGCTTTACCTTGTTTCTGTTTTTCAGAGAAAAAAGTGCGAATTGCTCTATGTTCTCCCTTTATAACATCTGAGGGTGTTTAGTTGCATGGCTATTCGGGAAGGTATTAAGGGCTTAGGCCAGATCTCACCTTTCGTATGTTTAAAAAATGCTGCTGGCTTTTATGATGACAGGTGCTTTCATGAACCTGTCAGTTTATTTTAAGTAAATACAATAGTTGAAATTTTTCCCTCTCTGCTACATCACTAATATAGTCAAAGGAAAGAATGAAACCGTAACTTACATGAGAGTCGTATACTAGGTCCATTTAATTTATTCTAGAGATTGGAAAGAATTCATTGAGCAACATAGAGGTTTGTTTACATGTTACTTTGGGATGCTAGGTATTTGTGGAATTGAAAAGAATCAGGTACTTCTGTACTTTTGTTTTTAAATCTGATGTTTAAAATTAATTCATAATAAATTGATGCAATTTGATACTTAGTAACAAAAGGTAACGTGAACTTTTCTGCTTTTGTGTTCAAAGTTTCAGTATTATGAAATCACATGAAGAGTTGTTTGAATACTCAACTGAGTCTGATTTTCAAATATTTTCATTAGTCTTTAAAATTCATAAAAATTCTATGTATCTGAATTAAATAAGCATATAAAAATCTTTTGGTCCCTTTCCCCTCCTTACATAGTCATTTTTGTCCTAATATTTTTAACTATCAAGGGCATTTGCTGAACTACAAAGATGTATATAACAAATTAAAATCTGATGCAACATTAATTATCTTCAGCATACTGGGCTTCCTTACTAATAGAAAGGCAAATTAAACTTTTTCTATTTCAATGTGGACTGTAAATTTGATTAACTTAAGTTTTTTTATAGCTATGGAACCAATACCTTAGAAGGTTATGTGTAACATATTTCACTGCTTAGTACATGCAGAAAATACTGGCATACAATATCACTAAACGTTAGTTTTTGATTTGCCATTTTTTCCTCTAAATATTAGTTTCTGAATTTAAATTCAGAATTCATAGTAAGGATTAAATAAAGGCAGTGATCCACTTAGTTGAATATATTCCTTCCCAAATCCTATTTTAACACTGGTTATTTTTAAGCCTAAATAATTGTATATGACAAATTATTGCATAACATTTTATGCAAAAGGTGACAGCTCTCCCAATAAATCTACTTAAATTTTACCGTAACGAGTTATGTCTTAGACTCACAGAAGGGCCTGCTGCTGTACAATTCTGTTTTGATAGAAGTTACTATCATTCTGTGGAAGTGAGAATACCAATTAGCAAGCTGACTAAAAATAGACTTTCAGGGTGCCAGTTCACCCCTCCTTAATACATGCAAGAAACTGCCATACAGCAGGTGAGGTTATGCAGAACCACCAAAGAGACCAAACTGGACAGGAATAGTTTGGGAAACTGAACAGGGCTCTTTACTTTTCAGATCCAGTTACAGAAATCCAGACCTAAAAGGTAGGATTGATATCTTGATTTATATACTCCATGGCAGTAAAAGAAACCTGAAAATTTGGCCAACCCTTCCTCCCTTCACATCCCTGTTATGTGGTGGGTTAGCCACGGAGAAATACCGGAGTACAGCCACCCATAGTCCATGTGTGTAATATGCGTAGCAGATAAAAATACGTCTGTTTACACATAGTATGTGAGGAAATAAGCACCTCAAGCTATCAGTCAATTGTGAAACACCATAACAGAATCAGTGGGACTGCACAGGAAGAATATAAAACAGTCATAGGGTTCATTCCAGCATAGTAGTAGGTCTCACCCTGAGTGCGGAAATGCCAAGAACCAGTATTAGACCTGGTGAATCAGGCTGCTGGGAAGGCAAGAAGAGACAGAATCAATCTTGGGAAGATATTACATGTAGGAGACAGAAGCCGTCCCTTAATTAAAGGGGAAGGGGAGGGGTGATTCAACAATTTCACAAGGGATCCAAAGACCATACTCTTGGTTGTTTATCTCAGAGAAATGAAAATTTATATGGATATAAACTGTACTTAATGTTCCTAACAGTTAGATATGGGAAAGGGCATAAATGCCCTTTAAATAAACTGGCAGATCCACACAGTGAATTACAATCAACAAAAAAAAAAAAAAAAAAAAAAAAAAAAAAAAAAAAAAAACCAAAACCCATACTATTGACTGAATTTAGCTGGAACTCAAAGTAGGTATGCTGAATGAAAAAAAATCAATCTCGGCCTCCTTGGTGGCACAACGGGTTAAGCACTATGCTATGAAGCCACTGCAACATGAGTTCGATCCCCTGCCGGGTTGCTTCCCACATGGCACACAGACCTGTCTCACCCGCTGCTCCCCTCAGCAGTGTATTTCAGTCAATCTGCCTGTTCTGCTCCCCACTCTGTCTCTGGTGAATCCTCTCATCACCCCACACCTCTGGCCTACACCTCAGCTTGTGTGCATAAATAAATCAATCTTGAAAAAAATGAAAAAAAAAATCTCAAAAGGTCACTTACTGTATGATTATACTTATGTAACATTTTTGAAATGACAAAATGCTGAACAATAGATTAGTGGTTGTCAGAGTTAAGAGTGGTGACACGCGGGGGGGGGTGGTTGGATGTGACTATAAAGGGATAGCAGTAAGTTTTCTGATGAAGAAATGCATCTCTATCTTGTTGGTGGTAGCAGTTATAAAAATCTACACATACAAAATTGCAGTGAACCCCTCCTCCCAACACAGATAAACATGAGGGTATTTAAAAGTGGTAAAATGTGAATTAGGTCTATGGCCTGGTAAATTATACCAATTTCCTGGTTTTGATGACTGTAGTATAACACAGGATATCTCTACTATATTTTTTACAACGTCCTGTTAATTCATACTTATTTCAACATTTTTTTAAATTCTATATAAACTATCATAAGATAGATCCTTTCAGGAAAAGATAACTGGAAAATACCAACTTTCACAAAACAACTTAGCATGGAATATTCTTAAACTAATACAAAAACCTCACCACTCATTTGATTACTGGTATTACTGGTAATTAAAAATATACACAAAACCACACCTCCAGAAAAGAAAATCAAAAAATTTGGAGGAAAAAACTCAGGTGAATTGCTCAAAGTAGAGAAAACAGTAGAATTCTGTAACATGATAGATACAGTATAAATAAATGCAGATGTGAAAATGCCCAAATAAGAAAGAATCAAAAGCTCAGAACTGGACAAATAACGTGAAGATGAAAAATCTAACACACATTTCATTTCCTGAAGTTGGGGGGGGTGTGAAAAAATAACCTCAGAAATGACCACGATTATCTAAGGAAGACAACAAAAAGTAAAGAACACAGAAGACAGAAATAGTCAAGAAATGAAACTGAAAGAGGGTAAAAAAATGATCAATGTGGGCCTCTCTGGTGGTACAACTGGTTAAGTCGCAGCACTATGAAGCTACCCAGAGCCATGGTAGCACGAGTTTGATCCCCGGCCAGGGAGCTTCCCACATGGTGCAACAGACCCCTCCGCTTTCGCCCACTTCCCTCAGCGGTGTTTCAGTTAAGCTGCCTGTTCTGCTCCCCACTTTGTCTCTGGTAAATCCTCTCACCCCACCCCACACCTCTGGCCTACACCCCAGCTTGTATGCCTAAATAAAATAAATATTTTTTAAAAAATGATCAATGTAAGGTAGGTGAAGCAAATCTAATATACAAATAATTAGTTGGAATTCCTGAAAATAAGATGGAATTGTGGTTCTCAAAATATAATCAACCTATGAGACAGCCTCTTCAAAAAGTCAATACTATGAGGAAAAAAAGATGGGAAAACTTAAAGAGATAAAAAGAATAGCAGGAAATGCAATGTATGATCCCAGATTAGATCCTGTTTTTAAAAATACGTAAGCCATTTTGGGACATCTGAGGATGTGAACATGGATGGATATTATTAGATGATGTTATAGAATGAATATTAACTTTCTAGTTGTGATCATGTATTTGGGTTTGCTGAGGATGTCCTTATTCTGAGATGATACAACCTGAAATATTTGGGTGATGAAATATGTTATCTGCAATTAACTTCAAAGGTGTAAAAATACATGTAAATATTTGGACATCTGAATATAAGTAAAATATAGCAAAAGATGAACATTTAATCAGACATGAATACAGCTTCAATTCTTTTTGAAAATATACTTGATAAAACACAAAGCACATACTGAGTTCACTAACCTTATAATTTAAAAATAGACCTACATGTACTTATACTCACATATTTATATAAGTGGACTTCAAGATACTTTTAGAAAATTTGAGATTTTACAGTGGAAGCACACCAGCCTCAAAACATTTTATTGCCTATTTTAAAGTTGTGTTCTTACCCTTGAATTCCGTATTCCTTTCCTCCAGTTAGGGAACAGTATTTGTGCTTTGTTTAATGATCAATTCTTTTGTGAAACTCGCATTTAAAGAAGAAAACCACCTCATTTTCAGTCTTCCCTTGATTTTAGATTTTAGTTCTTAGGCAGACTATTCCAAGATACATCATTTAACTACTTAACATCCTAACCTAACTTTAATTGTATCTTTTCTGCAAGAGCTCAACTTTGATGAATCCAACTTGAAAATGTACTTCCCCTATGTGACCTCTTCCACAAAGGTTTCATTTCTTATCTCCTTCTGGTGTGATTAATCCTTAGAAATCTACCACTTTGTGTTACTGGCTTACCCAGATGCCCAACAATTTCTGGCTCTGAACCATGGAGATAATTTCCATCATATTTACTGCAATTATTTTCCTTGTTTGTGAAGAAATCTAGAATTTTATGTACCTGTTAAATGGTCACAATAGGAGAGAACTAAGGAAAAGGCCATAGAACAGTTATGGTTTAATGTAGTACCTTTATAATCTGATGAAAAGGCAATACTAGATATTTCATGTGCTTGCTTTGCAAAATTTTCAATTCTTGTCACTGAAACTTGTAAGCAACTGAGCAGCTTCTGTCTGTATCTAAAATGGAAAAATACATATTACAATAGTATAGCGTAAACATCAACCTCTAAAATTAAATTCAAAGTGAACTGTGGCTTCCAAAAACCAGGATAACACATTGTCAAGATCTATTAACAGTGACTGTGGATGAGACACTTAGTTTATAATACCTATTGTTGATGATAACTAGGCATTTGCCATACAGAAATTTAGAAATGTCAATAAGTTCACAACAGAAATGAACACTATTTTCAACAATACATGCATTTAGACTATTATGTTCTAAAAGTTCTTAATTCGCCTTTATTTAACAGTACCTCAATGGAAACCTTATCTTGACCCAACACTTTTTTGGAGGGGCCTCCCTGGTTGGCCGAGGGGTTAAGTCTCAGCGCCATCACCACTACTGCCTGAGTTCCATCCCCAGCCAAGGGGTTAACCCACATATGGCACAGCAGACCTCTCCTGTCTCGCCCACTGCTCCCCTTAGCAGTGTGTTTCAGTAAATCCAACTGTTCTGGTCCACACTCTCTGACCAGTCCTCTCATCCATACCTCCTACCCCCACACCTCTCCACCTCAGTTCTTCTATGCAAAACAAAACAATTCAAAAAACATTTTTGGTGATGCATACCTGTTTATCTTCCTCTGTGTGAGCTGGATAGTCCTTAGCCTTCAACAGCCAGAAAGCAGCGAGCTTCTTGTTGTGCAGCTTCAAATAGGTCTTTCCTAAAAGCAGCAAGTTTTTGCTGTAGAAGTTTGGATCCACTGTATGTAAGAAAAAAATTACCAGATGAATTAGTATTGTTCTTTTAAAGGCTTAAATTTTTTAGTCTAAATTCCAGTATATGAAAAGTTACCTTCTTCTGCCTTCTGAAAGTAGCCTAAGGCCTGTTAAAAAACACAAGAACCCACAAAATGTAAAATTTTAAGATAATTGATAATAATAAAGCATTTTCTCTATTCCTATATTAAGTCAAGAAGTATATGAGAACATCTTAAATAACTGAGTTTTTTTAACAATGACAGTTAACATTGCTAAGTTAAATGTGGCATTATTAAATCTGCAGAGAACAGGATTACAGTATGTGTGTGGTTGGTATTTAGGACTCGTATTAAATTAGCACGCTCAAAGAAGAAATAAAGACTACCATGTACAGCTCAGATAGCTTGATCTATCTCTTAAATCCTAACAGTGACTACTAGTAAAAAATAGATATAATCAAAAGCTGAATTTACCGAATGGTAAAGTACCAATGAATTTTTAAAAGTCCTTTATTATTGAAATCCCCATACAAACTATTATTGAGAGTCTGAAGCTCTCCACTAATTCCTTTTGGTCTCATTTAAACTTTTTATAATGCATTAACTGACAGTTGATTTCTTAGAAACATTACTATTTGCTATAACAGAACTGTGTATCTTTTTTTCTTAGAATGCATTCTTTTTAATAACATTGCCACCCACCTCTTCTAATTACACAACTAAATATTTTTACTTTAATTTCTACATTGCTTCACAGAAAAAAAAATAGCTCATTATAATACAAGTATTGAGAAAGTTTTTTGAGTCACCTATTTCCTTACTCTAGAAATTTTGTGATGGTGTATAAAGAAAATATTTGCCTAAATCAAAACCACAATGATACCATCTTATACTCGTGAGAATGGCACACATTAAAAAAACAGGCAACAACAAATGTTGGCAAGGATGTGGAAAAAAGGAACTCTACACTGCTGGTGGGAATGCAAACTGGTCTAACCACTGTGGAAAGCTGTGTGGAGGTTCCTCATACTACTAAGAATGGAGCTACCGTATGACCCAGCAATTCTAGTAATCTACCCAAAGGACACAAAAACATTAATTCAAAAAGATACCTGCACCCCTATGTTTAGTGCAGCACCATTTACAATAGGTCAGATATGGAAGCAACCCAAATGCCCAAAAACAGATGACTGGATCAAGAAGATGTGGTACATATACCCAATGGAATACTATTGAGCAATCAAAAAAGAAAACTCATGCCATTCGCAGCAACATGGATGAAGCAAGAAGGAACTGCTCAGTGAAATAAGCCAGAAGGAAAAAAATATATTGGATGGTTTCACTTATAGGATTATAAGGGAAGCAAAGGGATCGGGGCGGGGGGGGGGAGGGGGGAGAACAACTAGCAGGCAACCATAAATAGGAGACATACTGTGAGGGAAGGGAAAGAAAAGGGATCAAACCAGGGAAGAGAAGAGCAGAAGGGACTATGGTGATGGTTCACAGGTGAATTGGTGGTGGGAATTTTACGGGGAATACACAATGTAGTAAAAGATAAATAAAATGTGTGTGTGTGTATAAAGGAAATATTTGCCTAAAGTACTTTTCAAATTTTATTTGCAATGGCAAAAGCCAAAGGCCTTGACATTGTCAATGAATATGACCTTTTCAAGTCCACTTTTAAAAGTGAAAATTACTAGTAAAGAACACAAGGGACCATGGAGATGGATCACGGGTGAATTGGTGGTGGGCTACCCAAGGGGAATACAAAATGTAAAAGACATAAATAACAATAAAAATATTTTAAAAAAGTGAAAATTACTGTTCCTCGATCAACACAAACATGTTTTACTTTCTACATAAATGACTTATTATTCAGAATATGTACCCCAAAATGCTGAGTAACAGTTGAGATATTTCTTTCCCTATATTTGTGATCATTATATGATCTAGATATCAAAGAGAAAATGAAGGTAGACTTTGTGCCATTTCAGCTGACAAATATAATGGAACTGCCAGCCACTAACCTAAAGGAAAAACACACTCACCAGTTATAAATAAGTATTATGCCTTTGTAATAAGACAGTTGCACTGGATGGTTAGCAAAGTGCTTGAGTCCCTCACTGCTCAGAGTTCCAGATGTGTGGACACTGGAGAATGGCACTGTAGCTAAGAAATCAGTACTAACTGAACAAAGGACATCACACTACCTCCTCATAGGTGGAACTAGGAGGAGTTGCAAACAGCATTTTAGCAATTCTTCTTTGATACCAAGGCATTTCTGCAAATGTGTAACACCTATAGGAAAATAAAATAACATTCAAATTATACCTTTTTTCCCCTAAAGAAAACTACACATACATATAAAAGGAATCTGTTACACATTTAAACAATTTGTATTTAACAGTATCCAGTGGCTTAATATTCACTGAATTATCTACAGACTGATTTATACTGATCCATCAATTAGGGTGTATTTTATGATTAAAATATTAAGCAATAGTACTAATGATGATAATACAGCATTTGCTATATTGATGTGCACTAAGGCCAGCAGAATGATGTACACTGGACAACAGTTACTAAAGAAATGGAAAAGAGTAAAAGTCATATTATTTCTGAAATGACTTTGCTTGTATTTGACATACTTTGAAGATAAACATGCTCTTAGAACATCCTACTGTATTACTGTAGTTAAAATAATCCAACTACATTCAGCTTGGTAAACAAAAATAGTCTTTTTCAACAAAGGGAATTTAGAGGCTTTATTTCTTTTTTAGGCTTGGTATATATTCCTAAATAATCAAAGTTTAATATGATCACAAATTCAGTATTTTCTAACTATACATGCACAAATGCTAGATAGTTTAATGAATTAAGTACTCTTGCCTCCACCAGATATTTTGTTGTATCAGGAAGCAAGAAGTATTTTTAAATATTTGACAGATAATACTAAATACCACTAAAATATTTAAAGAAATTTTCTTACCAAATACCCATAAGGTGAATTGAAGTAGCATCTTTAGGGTTTAGTTTGATTGCTTTCTAAAAAGAAATGAGAATGTCAACCATATTTGTTTTCTAAACACCAACAAGTACTCTGTTTGCTGAAGAAGCCATGATTTAAATAAGAAATTGCAACCCTTCATTTCAACTCTCTGATAATCAACACCAACTTTTTTCTAATTTTTTAATTGGTTAAATTATAGGATATATCTAGATGAGAAAAATATATGGAATTTGTAAATGAATCTAATTTTTATAGCTTTCAATGTTTCTTCGAGATTAAAGGGAAAATAAGGTAATTCTTTTGACATGTCCAATATGAATACTGAATAAAAAGCATTCTTTCCTAAAAGGAAAGCAAAATACATGATTTACATAAACGCAGATTTTGTTCAACTTCTTCATCTGTATCTAACAAAGGAAAACTATTTATTCACGCCTATAGTAAAAGAATATTTACAAAGTAAAAATATATTGATAATCTCCCTAATTTCCACTTACAATATGAAAAGTCCTATGTGAATTAAAATAAAGCATAAGCTATAGAATAAAGAAATGATTCCTCCTTTTATCCATTTTACCATACCACTGAGAAAATCTCAGAAATATTAATCCTATTAAAAATAAAACTTTTTCTAAAAAAAACCTGCTATTTCCTAGTAAGCCTCCTCTTTCAGTTTGATAATGTGAGAAACATTTTCACACATCTGTAATGGTAAACAGCATAGGTTCTGAAGTCAGACTACCAAGGTTCAAAATTACAGCTCAGTGATGTCCATCTTTTTTATCTTGGCAAGTTCTATATTCTTGCCATGCCTAAGTTTGCTTTTTTTTACATGCTGGAAAAAAATAATACACCTATCTTAAAGGGTTGTAAAAATTAAGTAAGTAGTAACAGGAGGTGTTTAACTCAGAAATCACTTCTATCATAAGCATCATTATTATTTTTACATTTCTTAAGTGCCAAGTATTTAATTTATTACTAACATTGATTGATTAATGTTAGTAGTAGTAGAGACTATAGCTAGAATGCAAGTCACCAAATGTAACTTGTCAGGAATCTTGTTTCAATAATAGGTAAGAACTAGCACTGACCCAATTTTTATTTTCCCATAGAAAGAGTGATATTCTTTATAGCAAAATACATTTTAACATATATACAATGTATACTCTTTCCCAACTAGAGTTCCACTAGAAAATTAAATCCTACTTTAAAAATTATATAGATGTGTGTGTTTGTGTGTATATATAGTAATTGATAAGTAAAAATCTATTCAGAAAAATTATTTTAAAAACCATTAGTACCTCAAAATGTTCCTTGATAATGTAGGCATTTGCAATTTTAGCCTTGATACCTTCATAATCTCCAACATCACTTATACAGATTGCATACCACTGAAAAACAAAAGATTTATGAGTAAACAATATTCCATTCATACAAGATAAAACAGTCATTATTATTCCTCAAGTCATTCTCACTTACCAAAAGGTAATGAGCATAAAATCTGTATTAAATATACTGGAATACACAATGAAAACTGAACATGGCCCTCATGAAACAATGATATGATGTGTTTACAGAGAACAATGCTGCTATGTAGAGTAGTGAATCCTCAGGAAAATTATCAATACAACATAAAGATAATGACTCATGTTGACAGGATAAATTTTGAAAAATTAGCAACTGATGACCAGCACTTTTCTTATCTTTTCTGAAAGCAACCTCCTCTTCCACATCTGCATTATACTAGAAAAAACCACACTTGTCAAATTATAAATAACATCATGTATTCTCCACACACTGTTCACTGAAAAACACCATTCTAAACTAGTTAGCAAATACAGATATTTGTAGTTACGTGTGAAAAACTGTACTAGCTCTTAGTTGTTCAGGTGTGAAGGTGTGAAGGTAGGCATGTAGGGGTGTACTCCTACCTTCACATAAAACAGAATGTGAGAAAAATGAGAAAACATTTGTCAAGTGATTGTACTACCAGGAATAAAGATATGCTAGTGAGAGAACTACTAAAAATTTCAAAATAACCATCACAAATGTAATTTATTAAACATTAATGAAGTTATGTTAAAGAATGAAAAGAAAAAAACACATAGCAAAACTTATAAAATTTAATATATTTTATAGATATTAAGGTAATTTATAAATATTAATGTTATTTATAAAATACCTGCCCGACTTTAAAATAGAACAATTTAGGTAGGTATAGACCAATGTAGTTTTCAGTCACAACAACTTAGTTACTTTAAATGCCTTACCTTATGAGCTGCAAAACTTGATTCATTTTTTTCAAGTGCTCTTTTGGCATATTCAAGAGCTTCATACACCAACAGCTTTTTCTCCTCTTCTGAGGTTCCAGGAAGCTGAGCTATATCACGTGATGCCCGTGCCAAACGCCAGAGTAACTCTGCATCTTCACTAATTTGAAATAAATATAAAACCACCACTTTAGCTCACATTTTAAAATTGTTCAAGGTCGCATAACTAATAAATACATAGTAATTCAACTCAGTGAAAACAGAGCAAGCAGCATATCAAAGTCATTTTCTTTCATATAAAACCTATATTTGCTAAAATTTCCTACAAAATATAATTAATAAGTATTAACTTACCTATGGTATCTAAAATAACAACTTTCTTAAAAAATATCTTAGTGGGGCCTCCCTGGTGGCGCAGCGGTTAAGCGCTGCGCTGTGGAGCTGCCGGCAGCAGCGATACAAGTTCGACACCCGGCCGGGGAGAATCCCACATGGTGCGGCGGACCTCTCCTGCCTCACCCGCTGCTCCCCTCAGCAGTGTATTTCTGATCTGCCTGTTCTGCTCCCCACTCTATCTCTGGTGAACCCTCTCGCCACCCCACACCTCTGGTCTGTACCCCAGCTTGTATGTATAAATAAATAAATCTTAAAAAAAAAAAATATCTTAGTGTCTGAATTCCCTAACACTTGGCCGCCTTACCAAATTCAACATATAACTTGAACCTGACCTCACTGGCACTGTACTTCAGGTAACTCTTTCTAGTTAGTCCAAACAGTACCATAAAATACACAAACTTTATTGACAGTCATGCTCTATAAAAAAACTGCTGTATCTCTAGCTCATACTCACAGTACCTGACATACTACAGGTATATGATAAATATCTGTTCATGAATGAATGTTTAGTATTACCTCAACTTTTTTTTTAAATGTGTGACCTGTTCTGTGATGGATGGTACATTTCAAATATGGCTATTTAAACTCCTTGAAGAACTGTCATTTAAATATAATTACATAAAATAAGAAATGGTTAATCAAATAGTAACCACATTTGGAAAAAAATTTAAAACCTTAAATTCCCGTTTTATGGAGTATTTGCCTTCAACCTTGTGTTATCAAATATTAACAAAAATGGTATTCACATAAAATTAGGTATAGTAATAGACTTTTTATTTGGGATTTTTCTTGATTCTTAATGTGGGCCTACAATGCAATTATTCTTAAGAGTGTCTTTGCTGCATCCTATAGACACTGACAGTTTGCAGCCTCATTTTTATTTACTCTTAAAGTATTTTAATTTATTTATCTTTAAAAAGATTTATTTATTTATTTATTTATTTATTTATTTATTTATTTATGCATACAAGAGCTGGAGTGTAGGCCAGTGGTGTAGGAGTGGTGGTGAGAGGATTCACCAGAGACAGAGTGGGGAGCAGAACAGGCAGATCAACTAAAATACACTGCTGAGGGGAGCAGCGGGCGAGACAGGAGATGTTTGCTGCGCGATGTGGGAAGTTCCCTGGCAGGGGATTGAACTCATGCTGCAGTGGCTGCAGATAGCTTCATAATGCTGAGACTCCACCCGTTGTGCTACCAGGGAGGCCCCACTCTTAAGGTATTTTTAAATTTTCATTTTAATTTCCTCTTTTATCCAGTTACATAGGATATTGTTAAATCTCAATGTGTTTATAATTTTTCCTGCTTGGTTTTTAATAATTTTTTTTAACAGTTAATTTCTAGTTTATGGCATTATGGTCAGGGAGAGTACTTGGTATAATTTTGACGTTTGTAGTTTTATGAATGGACTTGTGTTCCAACATATAGTCTATTCTTCAATATGGTCTACATGCATTAGGAAAAAAATGTATATGCAGCAGCTTTGGGTTGGAGTATTCTGTAGATATCTATTAAACTTGATTTAGTTCTTCATTTAAGGGCATTGTTTCCTTATTAAGTCTTATTGATCATCCACAGTTATAAGTAGGCTATTAAAATCCCATAGTATTATTGTATTTTGTCAATCTCTCCAGTTCTGTTAGTAATTGTCTTTAAAAAAAAAAAATCAGTGAAATACTTAATACTTCAGCACCAAGAATAATTTTGTTAAATAACAAAAATTTTAAGGAAATTGCAAACCCAAGTCTATCACATACTGCCCACCTTTCTTTGTACTGGGTTAGCAACTGATAAAGTTTTTGTGTTTCTCCACTTTCATATAAGTAGTCCGCTTGTTCCAGGATTTCTTCAACTCTAAAAACTATAAAAGAAAAAAGAAGTAATAAGGTCTTCCCAAGCTAGATGACAATAATTCTAACACTATTTTATATGTGCAAAAGAAATTATAGAAGTCACCTATAAAAATCAGAAATTCAGAAGAATCCGATTTACGTATAATAGAAATAAGTATGAAGCTGTCACAAAAATGATTTATTGAAGCCATGGAAAATTTAAAAATTGGCAAACTTATTCTAGTACTTACTGAAATGACACATTTTAAAAAAAGAAAAAAATTTCCTATGAAGAATTAATGGTACACATATCCTCCACAGTATTTGTTGTCACTGCTGTTATTAGTATTGTAGAAAGTGATATATCTACTTTGAAAATTGTTAATTTGCATGGGGTGAACCACACTTTTTTTTTTACTAGATTCTCTTTATAATCTAACTTACACAAATGCTATTATGGAAAATAAGTCAAATAAGTCATCAAAAATTTAGAAGAATTTAAGTGGAGAAACTGAATATAGACTCATTGGTGCTATGCTACACCTTGTTAACTAATTTATGCATTACTACAAAATACAGTGTAGTGCTCTAAAAAGGTTGACTAGTTATTGAAAGAAAAGTCTGAATATCAGCATATTCCAGTTATTACTAAGGAAGAAAACATTTGTCTTCTATAAGCCTGCTGTTTTACTTTGTCCTACATATATACAAATATTCCAACATGCTTCATTTTTAATCTTGATAAACTTTAATGATAGCAAACTAGAGGTTAAAATTTTTTTTAAGTTTTTGAAAAATTAAAATCTAGATAACCAAAACCAAAACATCAATTTATGATACATCAATATATAGCAAAGTATTTCTGATTAAGTTAACATCATCATAATGTAGTTATACTAGTTTAAGAAGCATTAAATGGCAATAGCAAAGAAACACTAAACTTTTACCCTCGATAATCCTATTATTTCCATCTGGCTATTTTAATATTTACATGGCCGTTTAATGGCTTGGTTCCATTCTGTTCGACAGTTTATATTTAATCAGTGGCTGGTTCTCCCAAGTTTGGGTTTTGAAATCCAGAGATTCTTAAAGGGAGTGAGCAGTCACCTCAACTGTTGTGCTAGGGAGAATAATGGCCCCAAACATGTCCAAGACTTACTCCTGGGAACTTGTGAAAAAGCTTGGTTATGTGGCGAAGGGGAATTAAGTTTATAAATGAAATTAGGTTGCTATTTAGCTAATCTTAAGATAGGAAATTATCTTGGTTTGGCCAGGGCAGTTAAATATAATCACAAGTATCCTTAAAAGTGGAAGAGGGGGGCAGAAGAAAATGAGAGGAGTAAATGACAATGGAAACATGGTCAGAGTAAGTGATTGTTGGCTCTGAACATAAAGAGGTCTTCAGTCAAGGAATGAGAAAAGCCTCTGGAAGCTGTGTGTGTGTTGGCGGGGGAGGGGGAACAGATTCTATCCTAGCCTGGTGGGACTCATTTTAGATTTCTGAACTACAGGACTGTGAGAAAATTAATTTGTGTTGTTTTAAGTCACTAAGTTTGTGATGTTACAGCAGTGGCAGAAAACTAACATATTAAATATCTGGCATATTTGAATGTATACATAGTAAGTATAAGTAGCAAAGTTATATTTAATATTATTCAGAATTTTATGCAGCTTCCTTACAGAGATTACTGTCCTTAACATCATATAGGAATTCTACATCTCATCAAGCACATAAAAGAAAAATATAGAAATTCAGTAAATAAAATAATTTAAATCTTTTTGTGCATTATTTTTTTATATATTCTCCTTGTCATTTATCTGATTTCTTTATTATACAACATTATAGCCTATAGTAGCTATGCTTTAAATACTTTTTGATTTTAAACACAAATTTCTAAAATCACACTGCTGTGCAATTTATAAGGATAAAGTGCACTTACTCTGACACTACAGACATACATAAGCACTAGGGTTGGAGCATGTAGAGCACTCATGTATCTGTAAATAGGTTGTGTTTTTTTAACTTGTTTAACACTCTGCACTTTTCCTGAAAACATTTTAAAATAAGCCATGTTACTGACATAAAGAAACCATAGTTTATAAAATGGACTTAGCTTTTAAGGTACTGTTTAGTAAGTAATGAATAAATATCCCAAGATCTGAGAAATTCATTCACCTACAACTGTAACTATGAGATCTTGAGTTTAGCCTAAAATGTATATGTGCAACATTATAATTCTTAATATGTGTTCCTCAAAATGTCAATGATGTGACATACTAGTAACTTTAGTTTCCAGTTTTTCTCCCTAAGTGTACATTTAGCAATGTAAGAGGTAGCTGAAAAGAATGAAATACTACTCTGAAACGCAAGAGCTCTATATCTGAAGTTTATCCATTTAGGATTCATAAAGTATAAAATGTGCACAATTTTCTAGGTACTCTAATGATTGTCTAGGTACTAGAGGTGCTAAGGTAACAGAAACATCAAAATTTAAGGTAACTCTTTTATACCAAGAACACTGTCTCTCAGCATCACTGGAATCAGCACCTCTAAAAATGTCCTGTAATAGTGCAAAGGAACATATGTCGGCAGCAGTATGGATCTCAGTTCCTTAGATTCATCAAGAAAGAGAATACGGGCCTCCCCGGTGGCGCAGCGGTTGAGTGCTGTGCTGTGGAGCTGTCGGCAGCGGCGACGCGAGTTCGACGCCCGGCCGGGGAGAGTCCCACATGGTGGGGCAGACCTCTCCTGCCTCGCCCGCTGCTCCCCTCAGCAGTGTACTTCTGATCTGCCTGTTCTGCTCCCCGCTCTGTGTCTGGTGAACCCTCTCGCCGCCCCACACCTCTGGCCTGTACCCCAGCTTGTATGTATAAATAAAAAAAAAAAAAAAATCTAAAAAAAAAAAAAAAGAAAGAGAATACAATAAAAGTATTAAAAAGAGACAATTGGGGGCCTCCCTGGTGGTGCAAGGGATCAAGTCTCAGCACTATGAAGCTATCTGCAGCTAATGAAGCAAGAGTTCAATCCCTGGCCAGGGAGCTTCCCATATGGGGCAGCAGACCTTTCCTGCCTCGCCTGCTGCTCCCCTCAGCAGTGGATTTCAGTTAATCTGCCTGTTCTGCTCCCCACTCTGTCTCCAGTGAATCCTCTCGCCACCACTCCCACACCACTAGCCTACACCCCAGATCTTATATGCATAAATAAATAAATCTTTGGGAAAAAAGAGAGACAATTAAAGTGATATATGAGGAACTTTTAAATGGATCCCTTGTAATTTTTAATTTTTGACATTTGCAAATGCACTTTCATACACACAAGAGTACTATGAATGTATTAGCATATAGCTCTTGAAGAGCTTTAAATTTTGTCTATTTTAAGGAAATAATAATATCTCACACCTGTGAGAATGGATTACATCAAAAAGACTGCTAATATGCAATTTTGAGAAAAAAGAAAAATGGAGGCATGTTCCTTGATTTTAAACTATACTATAAAACAACAGCAATTAACAGTATTATATTAGACTAAAAACAGATACAGATCAATGGAATTGAATCAAGAATCCATAAATAAATCTACTATATACACATCAACACCTAATTTATGATAATGGAGCCAAAACCATACAATGGAGAAAGAAAATCTCTTTAACAAATGATGTTGGGAAAACTGAACTGACATATCTAAGTAAATGAAAGTGGATCACTCTCTAAGTCCACACAAAAAATAAATTTAAAGTGGATTCAAGTACCCCAAATCATAAAATACGTAGAACACGTAAGTGAATGGTTCCATGACATCAATGAAAGAGATGTCTTTCGGGCTTCAACCCAAATGGCACAGAAAATAAAAAACAATTGGAACAAATTAAGTTTTTACACAGTGAAGGAAAATGTCAGCAGATTCAAAAAATAGTCTACTGAATTGGAAAATATATTTGTATATCACACATCCAATAGGGATTAATATCCAAGGTATCTAAGAACTCATCCACTATGTTTACTTACCTATATTAAACCAAATCAGAAATATGATGGACTTTCTCTACTCTCAACTAGTTATCTGATATATACTAGTACTAAATTATATTTCATTTGTAAATAAAATATTTCTATTTCAAATTACTTGGACTTTCTTAACTGTACCAAGATTATAACCTGGCATTAAGGAAACAAAAGAAATCACTGTATCATAAAATAGGGATCAACAAACTTTCTATAAAAATCCAGAGTGTAAATATTTCAGGATTTATGGGCAAGAAAAAGTCTCTGTATATTCTTTAATTTCCTCCCACCCAACAACTCCTCAACCCTTAAAAAATGTTAAAAAAATAAAATCTTAGCCCACAAGTCCTATAAAACTATAAAGTTATCAGTGGAGTATTTCTCACTGAAGTTCTAGTTGCTATTATATATGTAGTGTGTGTGTCTGTGTGTGTGTGTGTGTGTGTGTGTGTGTGTGTGTATCAGACAAGTAGAGAAAAGTAGAAAATAATCTAGCCTATAACAATGGCAAGACTAGATTATCAGTAGTAATTCATCATTAAAAAAGTAACTGTAAATTCTAACAATCATGACTAAATTTCCAGGCTGTTTAGCTTAGGTTTACCTTTGGCTGTTGCATGAACCACAGCAGTCTGAGAAACGACTTGATAAGTTCCAAAACCCAAATAAGACATGGCTGAGAAGAAAAGACTTCTTTTAAAAGCATGTGGGTTTCCCATCACCTATAGAAACAATCATGATCAGTTAACAAAACTTAGAAAAGTGTAAAGAACTTCTACTCCAAGTCAAAAAGATGAATTGTCTCCCACCCCAAAGCAGTCAATTATAAGAATATTGGAAGTTCAAATTTACTTCACCAAATCTATGTAACACCTTATAGAAAGAACATAGTCTTAAGATTCTTAAAAATAGCTAATGGCTAACAGTGAGTGGTTGCTTATTTAAAAATCACAGACACTCTGATAAGTGCTAGGTTAGAAATCTACATTTTATTTGAGAAGGCATGGATTTTATAATTATATGAACTAAAATGAGACAACATGAAGTAAAAATCAATCTTAAGTGAAGAATATCAAATGTGGTCATTACTACACATAAAAAATGATCATGGTTTTAGGTAAAGATTATCTTCAGAAGTGGCCCATAATAAAGCTCATAGTTTGTAAACAATAAAGAGAACATTTAAATGGATTTAGAAATTAATTTTCATTATATCCAGAGTCTTAGACCAGTGGCAAAGAATAGATGGGTTTAGCTTCAGGAATTTTTCCCTTTCTCTTAAAACATATTTTCCTCTTTCATATAGTATCATTTTTATCTCTTTCTGTTGATTCACTCCCATCAGTATAAAAAGATACACTATCTTTACAAGCTGTGATTTTCCCCTTTTAAAGAAACTTCAGTTTGCATTCATCAACCCAAAATGCCTTCTCCTGACTTCACAACTCCCATTAGTCACATTTCTCAACTTCTCTTTTCATTAGAACGCCTTTTTAAAAAGTTGTTTGTCAACATGAATGGAAATGGAGGGGATAATGCTAAGCGAAGTCAGTCAGAAGGAGAAAGATAAATACCGAGCTATTTCTTTAAATGTGGTATATAGAGAAACAAAACAAAGGGTCAGCCAAACAAACCAGTAACAAACCCTGGAAATCTGATTGTAGAACTGAGGCTACCAGACAGGTTGGGGAAGAGAGAAAAGTAGGGAGAAGGCACAGTGAACAATGGTGAGCATTACTGTTGCCTTGAGGTAAGTGTGGTATAACAACATACTCCTGAAGGGTGTGATCCTTTACCTCTAAATCATATACTGAATTATAAACCATTGTTATCTGGATTAAAAAAAATAAAAAGTTGTCTATACTCTCTCTTCACTTTCTCCCTGCCCTTTCTGTTCAGTTCACACAAGTCACTTTCATCACCACAGTTCCACTGATGGTGTTCTATTTAAGGTAACCAATACCACTGCTATTTCCTATGGTCAATTCTGAATTCTCAACAGTATCAACAGTATATATGGCCTATCAACAGTATATGATGGCTGCTCACTGCTTCTTTTTTATTTTAAATCATAAATAGATGTCTTAAATTTTTAAAACAGCTCTTTGGAGGTACATTACATATCACCAATTGCATATACTTAAAGCATATAACCTAAGACCTATGTATGAACATGTAAAACCATCACCACACTCAAGATAATAAATATATCCATCAACCTCCTTTCCCCCTAAATTTTCTCATGCCTCTTTGTATTCCATCCAGTACTTTTCTTTGGCACTTGCTGTACGATCTCACTTTTGAAATACTACTCTTGGTTTTCAGGATCCCACTCTCTTGAATTTTCTCCTGTTTCAACAACTACTCCTCTTTTGTTGGTTCCTCATCTCCAATACCTCACAGCCCAGATGTCTCCTGAGCTTAATTATAGACTTTTTTTCTATTTGTATTATTTTTGGTGATGTCATTTTGTCTCAAGGCTTTAATTACCATCAACATGCCAAAAACACACAAATGTAATTTTCACCCCATCTCCTCTAAACTTCAGAATCATATTCATCTGCCTAAAACACAAATGTCTCAACATGGTGTATAATGGGCATTTCTAGTTTAACAGTCAAAATAGCTCTTCTTTTCCTCAAATCCATTCCTCTCAGTTTTCCCTTCATAGTAAATGGCGACTCTGTTTTATTAGCAGTTCAGGTTAAAAGTAAAAAACCTTGGAGTCATTCTCAACTCTCACTATCACATCTGAGCCACACTATAACTTCTCCTAAGTTTATAGGGTAGAAATGAGGAAGCCAACATAGTCCAGTGTGCTGAATGTTTTATTTGCTTTCTTGAATATGAATATTTCAAGATATTGCACACAAGTGGATTCAGCTGCATTTTAAACATTTAATTTTCTGACTTGATTCATATTTACCAAAGAGAAGCCAGATGGTATGGGTAGAGGATATAGGTGTGGGTCTATGTGTATGGTGGTGATGGTACCTAAAAGAAGAAGGAAAAAACTAAGATTTTGTAAGTCAGTGTAAGGTAAATAAAAAGGTCATCAGCTTTTCCCATCCTCCCATCAATGAGAAACCTCTGCAGGCCTATGCGCATGCCTGATGGCGGGCACCTGGAGTGGGGTGCAACCTGCCTGAGTGGGCACACCTGGGCCTGGAGAGACTGGGCTTATAAGGGTGGCATCAAAGAGAAGTAGCAGAGGGGGAAGAAGCAGAGGCAGGAGAAAACAGAGCGTGGAACAGAGAACTGTTTGGGGTGCAATAGAAATGATGAGAACGCCTGAGAGCCCAAGAAAGTTAATATTCACTGGGGCTAGGAGGCCTGCAAGCCTCCTGGCCCCCTGGCCTGCCCTGTACTTGGCTGCCTCACTGCAGAAGACCATTAAAAGCCTAAAAAGCCACCGATGGCTCCAGGACTCCTCCTTTGACCATCTGTCCGGCTCCTTAGAGAACCTGCTCCTATGCCCCTGTGCTCTTCCAGCTGCTACAATTGGCATAGTCGGCAGGATAATTCAACACAGATGGGTATGGAGCCCTCCAAAGACCTCAGGAGCGAGTGAGGGGTGGCAGGCCATGAGCATGTAGTGCTTGGTGGCACACCTCCTCTGTGTGGGCACCTTCCCAGAGGTGGCCTGAGGAGGATGAGACCCCGGTGAAGAGGACTCTGCATAAGCTGGGGAAGGCACTGGACGTGGGGCCCACTCGGAGGCAAGGCTGGGGGTTGAGTGTTTCCTCACAGCTCTGTAAATGGAGTCCAGACAACACTAGAGGTGCCATGGGAGTACAGGAGGTGACCAGAGTCCAGAAGCTGCAGGACAAGACCTTGACTGGAGGAGGAGACGGCCTGAGAGGACCAGCCCATGAACCCAGTTCCACAGACTCATCAGGAAGAAAGAGTTAAGCACTGATGGACTGGGATGAACAATCCTGCCAGAAGGTAGATGTTATGACTGTGGATGGGACCCTGGAGATTGAAGGTATTGTGTGTACACCCCAGAAAATGGGAATCAGGGTGAGGGGTGGCCAGTGGGCCTCGGTGGCCAAAAGCAGCCTGTGCACTGCCCGGCACTCGCAGGGCCACAGCCCAGAGAGGCAATGGCCAGAGTAGAGGAAGGGGCAGGCAAGAGAGCAGCCCATGATTGGTGAGGGAGAAAGCCCTCCCCAAGTTCTCTGCAGCCAGGCAGAGGAGAGGTAAAAGCCAACTTAGGGAAGGAAAAAGCTGGTGCCAAGGTTGGGAAGCCCTGAGTGGTTGATAAGCAGCCGAAAGGTTGTTTAGAGAAGGCCAATGAGTCTTTTAAAATCACCTGTGTGTGAGCCTGTTCACTATGGAGTAAGGGTGAGGTGCTGAGGAACCATCCTTGGGGGACAGGAGGGGGAACGTGGCTTGTGGTGGAGACCATAGCTGAGGAGGGACCCAAGAGAGGCCACATGTGGGGCTTGTATCCACGGACCCCCGACCCAGGTGAGTGTGCAAAGGGTTGGCCTGAGTGCAGGGGTCTGCTTGTCATATTGTGGCTGTGACAGCCAAGTGTTGGAGTGATGGCAGTGAGTACCCCTGGGGATTGGGCAATAATCCCCCAAGGAGTGTGTTGCCAATCTCAAGAATTGAGTGCATCCTGGGGGTGGATGAGTCATGGTTCCCCCCTCAAATGAGCAGTGCCTTTGGCAACAGAATTGATGGATCATGTGCTGGTGCCAATAATCTTGCCTTTTGCCCATAGGCTGGTGCCCTGCCTGGGCTTACTGGTATTCTGTTTTGCATTGTTTACTCATATTCGCCAAGAGAAACTTGTGAAGACTGTATGGTGAAAAACCCTGAGGGGATGGATTGTAGGGTAAACAAAAGTCATCAAGTTTTTCTGTCCTCCCATCAATGAGAAACCTCTGCAGGCCTATGCGCATGCCTCATGGCGGGCACCTGGAGTGGGGTGTAGGCCTGTGTGAGTGGGCACATCTGGGCCTGGAGAGACTGGGCTTGTAAAGGCGGCGTCACAGGGCAGAAGTAGCAGAGGGAGCAGCAGAGGCAGGAGAGAACAAAGCGTGGAACAGAGGACCATTTGGGGTGTAACAGAGACCACGAGAGAACGCCTAAGAGTGAAGATTCACAGGGGCCCCCAGCCCTCCTTGCCTGCCCTGTATCTGGTTGCCTCACTATGAGAGACCATTAAAAGCTTAAAAAGCCACTGAGGGCTCCAGGACTCCTCCTTTGACCCGTCTGCACAGCTCCACAGAGAACCTGCTCCCGTGCCCCTGTGCTTTTCCTGCTGCTACAGTCTTAGTTCTCTATTGCTTCCACAGGTTAATCACATATTAGAAAAGGTTGCACCGTCTATTATAGCTTGAGGAAACTACATATTTAGCGTGTTCAGCTTCCACTGCTGATACTGTGCTACACAAACATTTTTGAGAAGTGACGTATTTCTTATTGCAAGTTAATGAGTGGTTTACCAATTGGGCTTTTATCAGTTTGGTGAACATGAAGCAGTTCTGAACAGGCAGATCAGAAATACACTGCTGAGGGGAGCAGCGGGCGAGGCAGGAGAGGTCTGCCACACCATGTGGGATTCTCCCTGGCCAGGTGTCGAACTCGCGTCACCGCTGCCGACAGCTCCACAGCGCAGCGCTCAACCACTGCGCCACCAGGGAGGCCCTTCTGGAAAAAGAGATTAACAGAGACCCTAACCTATAGAGTACCTAACCATGGAACATGAGATGAATCATGAGATGTCTGTTTTAGACCATGAAGTGTTTGTGATAATGTTGTACAGTTATAACTAATAAACTGTTACTTGCGTGACTTTTCAGCATTTGCTTATTTCAGTGTATTCTCCCATTCCAGCCTTCAGACAGTCTTTCAGTTGTTAAAAATATATTTTTTTACCCTCAATGCCTATATCATCTCTCTATTGGAATATTCTTTTGTCTTTATATTCCCTTTACCTAGTTAACTCCTAATCATTTTTTAGATCTCATCTCTTATTGCTCATACCTTCTTTCCTTCCTCCCATCAAGTTCTGGTCAAGTATATTTTTACTTCTCTTTTCCTAACTCTTGGCATTCATTCTCTCATTGATGATATCCCCAGAGCTTAGAACAGAAACATCCTACAGAAGCACTCTGTACAAATGTGTTGGAAAATAAATGTACTGAGACATCTCTTTCAGAATATATATCTCAAATTAAAGGGTGAAATCTGTACTCAGCCACTCAGAAGAAGCCCCACTGTTTGGAAACTCTTGGGGAATAAGTACCTCCAACTCAATTTGACATCAGGTTGAGATAAAGTCTAGAAAAATTTAAATTCAACAATATTCTAATTTGGAAACCTAACGATTCTAATTAGTTTCACAATACTCCTGTAGACATCCTCTGCCTCTCTCAGCTAACACCTCTTCACTTGGCTATAAACTAATCAGAGGAAAGTGATTATGCCTGCCTATCTCCTCTCCTTTCCCTCCTTAGCGCCCCCCCCCAATAATTTTTGAAGATACAGGGCAGTCCAAATTGTTAGATTAAAATAATGAAACACCGAGTTCAAATGCATTCTGACATCCTTCCTTAGATGAAACAAACTACACAAAATTTTTAAAATCCTAAATGATAAGAAATCTGTTTCCGAATCATCGGAATTTTTAAAATCACAACCAAATTTTCAAAGGAAAACTGACAACCTCTACTGAACTGTTACCGTATCTGGCAACTTTAAAAGTGAAAATTTCAAAGGGGTCACGGTTTTTCCCCTCTAATGTTTATTTTCACTCAGGAAGGACTGGAAGGAGAAAGTTTCTCTGGGGAGGAGGAATGGGCGGGACCTACCCCTCCAGTGACCCGTTTTCAAAAGGAAAGGAGGTTTGCGAAAGGAAGAGGGCCAAGTGTGTGGCGGTCACTGGGGGCGCTCCAGGCTCTGAGACCCGAGTTCCTTTCTCAGTTCACCACATTCCCTACGGTGACGCTGGGCAGCCAAGCCTGGAGAAGAAGGGGGAAGCCCGAACGCAACCCGGTAGGAGGGGAGCGGGAGCCAGGACCGCGGCAAGTACCTCAAAGCCTCGGAGTAGGCAAGCCCCACATTGCCCGCGGCTGCCAGCAGCAGCCGACGGGAGCCGAGGTCCCCGGACTGCACGGAATCCCAAATGCAGCAAGCGCGAGAGTCGCGCGGGCAGCGCCATGACTCACAACTCCCAGAACGACCCTTCACCCTTCCGAGCGCTGCCGAAGAGCGCAGGGAGAGTAAATGCCCTGTCCTTCCGGACAGAACTGCATGCGCCCGCCCTCTGCTGACATTTCTTCCGCTCCTAGGCTTCCGGGCCGCGCGATTAAGGGATGGGAAACACCGCGATTGGTTGGAATTAGTGTCCTTCCGCGCCTGCGCCGACTGGGTGGGGCAGTGAGAAAGGTCCCTTGTGGCCACTGGCTGGTTTCTGGTCCTACTCACTGGGCAGCTATTATGGGACCTGCACAGGGACAGATCAACAGAAAGGAATTGAAAGCTCAGCAATAGACCCGAGAATTTGGGCATGCAAAAATAAATGATTTGTTAATTTATATTTTTCTGCTACCACAAAAGACAGGGAGAATTCTGATGCTTGAGCATCCTTTGGTAATAAATGCTTGAAAGAATTAAACTGTCACAAGGGAAAGGAAGTGATTGAGAGACCTAAGAGGGAGTTTATAAGGAAGAAGTGAGAAGGTAAACAAAGAATGAGAAACGCAAGCTGATCTTAATAAGACCAGGAAAGGAGGCCTGCTGACAGAAAGTGATGCCAACAGGAAGTTGTTTCCTCCAGGGTTGGTGGTATAAGAACTCTGATTCACCCCCCAGATATTTAGTAAGATCAATACTTCTCACTGGAATGGAATTCTTTTGGGGGGAATGAAGAGGTTGAATGCTGCTTCAGAGTTGATGTAGTTGATTAACACAGACTTTAATATGAAATACTTGAAAAAATTTTCCATAATAAGAGAAGGTAGTCATTTTTAAGAGTGATATTGCATTTCATAGAAATTTTAATACTACGTGCACACTATTATTTACTCCAATGAGCCTCAGATCTCCATGATACTCTCTTTCTGGATGCCTTCCCATTCCACTACCTTGGTGGCCTCCTCTATTCCCCACCACACTCCACTATTGATTAACTAGATAATTCCTGTTACATAGAGCTAAAAAGAATTGATGATGTATATCTCTGCTATATTGTAATATCAATGCTATTTCTCATTTTTGCCTATAATAGGGCCTGGCACAATTTGTTTATTCATTCAACAAACATTTGTTGCCTATCTATGATATGCCTGATACTCTTCTAGATCCAATAAGCAGAACAATTCCTAGTTGAATGTATATTCTCTTTTAGGAAAGATAGTCAGAAAAAAAGATAAGTAAAAGAGAACAGAGGATGATAAATGCTAAAGAGGAAAATAAAGCAGGAAGAAGTATAGAGTGGATTTCTATTTAGGCATTACAGTTTTAAATAAGGTGGTTGCCAGAGAAGACATCACTAAGGAGGATATTTGAATACACATCCAAGAAATAGTGCGTGAACCATGAAACTATCCATGGGGTAGAGTATTTCATGTAGAAGTGTCGCGTCTTAGGCTCCCCCCAGGTAGCTTGCAGCCCTGCGGTTGAGGACCTTCAAGGAAGCATCCCTTCCTAGGAAGTCAGGATGTGATATCTCTGCCCATAAGCAAATTAAATATAACATTTTTGTAGGTAAAATAATAAAAGTAGTCTCCTTTTTTGTAAGAACTATGAATAAGTTTCTCTAGTATGCCTGCATGCATGTAGCCCTTCCCTCATTGTCTGAGACCCCATGAATAGGTCCAGGTGCCCAGCTGCTCCTTTGATAAAAATGCCTTCTCGCCCAGTCAGGGGTTAATGTTCAATGCCTCAAGGAGTCAGCACAAGACAGTTTCTTAGATTAACTGCCTTAGAAAACCTTCCTCAAACAGGACGTAGTATTTCTGTCCCTGTATGTTTTAAGCTAAAATGTTTTAATCTACTAACCAGGAAAATCAAAACAGGACAACTTAAGGAGGAGGTAAAAATAATCAGCCTGTTTCTAGCAACTTGTAAAAGATACATGTCTTTACTTACACCTGCACAACTCCTTTGTGCCTCACACTACTGAGATAAGTATTGGGCTGTTTCAGCTAATGATAGCAATGTCCTTGAAGGCCACAGACCACCATACAAAACATAATAAATTGCTTCTTTCCCATACCTCCTTTTTGCATTTCCTGGCAACCAAATACCAGCCATGACCTCTAGACCACAATAAACAGTATATTCAAAAGAAAAGTTAATCTTTATCTAACCTTTACATACTAACAAAGTATGCATTTTTGTCTCAAAACATGTCTTGTTTCTGTAAACTATGTAACCTTTATTATTTGTTAAAATTATGCTTACTTGCCAACTTTTTTAATATAAAACCCCGCCACCTGAGCAGTAAAGCAGAGATAAGCCTGATCACACTTTCTGGTGTGTGCTGTCTCTCACTCCCCTTCCCCTTGCCCCCACTCTCTGACACCTTCCCCACCCTCCTCAGAACTGAAGCAATAACTTTGCCCAGAGCTGGCCTCCGGCATAGAAGGAAAGCAGCATGTGATGGCCTGAACTGGGAAAGCAAAGGACATCTTTCTTGAAGAGTAAGTCTGTTTGATAGAATATAATGAACAAAAAAGAGACTATCAAGAAATAAGCTCAGAGTGGAGATGGAGAAAACAAATGCAGAACCTTGTAGGCAGCTGTAAGAACTTTGCTTTTTTCCCTTTGTATGACTGTGACATCATCTAATTTAATTTTAATAGTAGATCCTTCTGACCAAATTTAGAATAAAGGGGAGCAAGTAGGGAAGTAGTTACTAATGTATTACAGTAATTTAGAAAGAAATAGTAATGGCTTAAACTACATTGTAAGATTGTTACAGGGTAGGAGAGGGGCACCCCAGAACCCCCAAACCTGCCCATTCTAAATAGGTTCTGCTGATGTCGTTTTTTGAGACGAGTTTGAGAACGGACCAGGGTCCTTGGGTTCACTCTGGGAAAGGTTTCACCAGAGCTCCCTTCGGCGGCACGTGACAAGTTTCCCCACGAGACAGAGACTCCGTTATACTTAAAGAACAGGTTTATTAGGACAAGGAAGTAAAGGACACTTGTACAGTCACAGGTGGACAGGAAGAGCTGCCCCTCTGAGGGGGCAGGTTTGCTAAGAGAGGCCTGTATGGTGCAGGTCACGGGCAGACAGGCAGGCCGCTGCCCTGCAGAGTGACAGAGTTGGTAAAGGAAAGCACCTGCATAGACACAGGTGGGCAGAGAAAATGGCTGCCCCGAATTCGAGCCCGGATGGCACTGATATAGCCTTCTTTCAGTTGGGAGGGGCTCATCCTTGAGGATGGCTGTCTGTTTACTGGCTAGCTAGAATTAGAAAAGACACCTGAGATTCTGCAATAGGCTCAATCTCCATATCTTTGGCCCTGGACTGCCCTCTAGCTCCTACCTATGCTTTGTAACTTAGGAGCTAGCACTTAGGGATCCTGCTAATGGTTATGTTGATTCTGTCTACCCCCAGCTCCTTGGGTGGGTCCTTATTTTTAAGTTATATCTCCTCCATCACTGACATCTGCCGCATCAATACAAAACATACAGGACCTTTTGTGGAAAGAAAATTTAATACAAGTAGTGTAATAATACAGAAGAGACAAAGAATGTAGTTTCTACACTAAGCACCCAAAGTTACCCATCACCTCGTGGGCAGAAGTCCACCAAATGGGATTGGCTCAAAGCAAGGCCCAAAAGCCTACCACAAAGTCTAAAGCACCTTTCAGCAGGGACCCATAGAAAAGGGTCAGAAACAGCCAGACAACTCTGGGAGGAAAAGAACAAAATCAAAATCCAGATCAACATTGACATTGTCACCTTCCCACGGGTCTCTCACCCACATCTGCCTCAATCAGTCCAGGTCAGTGCAGCTTCTTTACATGTCTCTATGCTCCTTGTGCCTCTTCTGGCTCTCCATCCTGCTTTTTTTCCTTCTTCCTTTTCTCTTCTCTGTTTCCTACTCCAACTTCTTATCTCTCCTGCTCAGTTCCACCCTCCCTTGGGTGGCACAGGGAACCTGGAACACTCCCTTTTTCCTGGGACCACCCTCTTACAAGATGAGTGCTCAAAATCTAGTTAGATTTTGAAGGTAGATGTGACAGAATTAGCTACAGACCAGACCGCATGGTGATGGGCATAAGAGAAAAAACCAAAAATGACTCCAAGTGTTTTTGTTTTTTTGTTTTTTTAAGATTCACTTCATTTATTTATGTGTACAGGAGCTGGGGTGTAGGACATAATTGGGGGCGGGAGTGATGGTGGTGAAAGGAGTCACCAAAGACAGGGTGGGGAGCAGAACAGGGGGATTGACTAAAATACACTGCTGAAGACCTCCCTGGTGGTGCAACAGGTTATGTCTCAGCATTATGAAGCTGTCCACAGCCACTGCATCACGAGTTCGATCCCCTGCCAGATTGCTTCCCATATGGCACAGCAGACCTCTCCTGTCTCGCCCGCTGCTCCCCTCAGCAGTGTACTTCAGTCAATCTGCCTGTTCTGCTCCCCACTCTGTCTCTGGTGAATCTTCTCACCACCCCACATTTCTGGACTACACCTCAGTTCTTGTATGCATAAATAAATAAATCTTAAAAAAAAAAAGAAAGAAAGAAATACACTGCTAAGGGGCGCAGTGGGTGAGACAGAAGAGGTCTGATGCACTAACTCCAAGTGTTTTTACCCAAAAGACTGCATTGTTTTGCCCTTGGTTGAGATAGAGAAGACTGTGGGAGGGATACCTTTGGGGAGGAAGATAAGGAAGTTGTAGTTGTACCTGTTAAATTTGAAATGCTTATTAGACAGATATCTATGGTAACTAGCCTCCAGAAGGGCACCCAATGATCCTTACTTTCAGGGTATCATTTAACAAAGTTAAAAACTAAGCCCCCACCCTCGCCAAGCAGGAAGGTTTGAAAGGCTTGAATAGATAAAGGGAATTGATTAAGTTGCTATGGAAACTAGACCATAAGACTGATCATTTTGACCATGAATGCATGCGGCAGCCAGAGCCAGGATACATTCTGTGTCAAAGGTCGAGGCCCAAGACCAGACATCCCAGCACTAACTGGCCCAAACTGACTCCCAGTCATGAAAAGCCTACAAAAACAGGTTATAAACAGGAGCACCAAATCCTCCTTCACACACAGACTTCTCCTGTCTCGCCAGCTGCTTCTCTCTGCAGTGTATTTCAATAAACCAGCTTTTTCTGTTCTCCACACAGTCTGATAAATACTTTCACCCCTGCACCTCTGGCCTACACCCCAATTCTTCCCCACAGCACTTACCTCACGGATTTACTCCTCTGTGAAATCTCCTAACACATTAAATCAAAACTGGCCTATTTCACCAGTAGAAAACTGCCAAGATTCTGGTGTGTAACTTCTGAGGCTAAATGATAAAAGTCATTGAGCTTCTGCCTTGATCTCTTGGATTGTTTGTCCTATAAAGTAGCCAGCAGTCATGCCACTGGGACACTCAAGCAACCCTATACAGAGGGTCATATGCAGAGGAATTGAGGTCTACTAGCATGTACTACCACAGTTTTATGTGACTAAGCTGCCCTGGAAGTGTATTGTCCAGCCCTGTGAAGTGACTACAACCTACCTAATACCTGACTGCAACATCTTGGAAGATGATGAGTTAGGACTGCTCAGCTAAGCCATTCCTGAATCCTGAACCACAGAAGTTATGAATGGAAATAAATGACAATATCTGTTTTAAGGCACTACATTTGTTTTATCTGTTGTGGAGCAGCAGATAACCAAGTGTAGTAGAAGTTAGAATCTGAAGTTTCAGTATTTGAAAGTTTGGTAGCCTTCAGAATACAGGTGGATATCAAAGCTATAAGACTAGATGAGAGGTAACTTATAATGTGATTAAAGGTCCAAGAACTAAGTCTTGGAGCACTCCAGTACTTAAAAGCTGAGAATATGAGGGTCAAAAGACAAAGGAGATAAGGAAGAGACCAATGAGATAGAAGAAAACATGGAAGAGTATTTAAGGAATATCTCATTCATTTTAACACACATTTAAATCTCTACCAGATGTTGAGTCACATTCTTATTTGTTCTTTTATTTCTAGAATTTTGTTATGCCTGATACTTAGTATGCATTCATTAAATGTTGAAAAAATGGGCCAATGAATAAGATTGAAAGTAGAATTAAAGTTAGGCTCTAGCTTGTGGAGAAAATGAATGAAGTATGTTGAATGTCTATGGCACGACGTACAGCTGGTCTTCAAATAATTACATTTCCTTCAACAACATTCTTTTTAAATATTGATAAAGAAAAACAAAACCGACTCCCACCTGGGAAGTGTGTGGCGTTTGCATATTCTTCCCACATCTGAGTGGGTTTTCTCTTATTTCTCTTTCTACCACATCCCCAAGATGTGCACATTAGGTTTAAATGGTCCCAGTCTCGGGCCTCCCCGGTGGCGCAGCGGTTAAGCGCTGCACTGTGGAGCTGTAGGCAGCGGTGTCTGCCTGGCCTGGAGATCCCCACACTGCTAGGCAGACCTCTCCTGCCTCACCTGCTGTTCCCCTTGGCAGTGTGTTTCCATCAATGTGCCTGTTCTGCTCCCCTCTCTGTCTCTGGTGAACCCTCTCCCCGCCCCGCGCCTCTGACCTGTACCCCAGCTTGTATGCATAAATAAATAAATCTTTAAAACAAACAAACAAATAAATAAATGATCCCAGTCTCAGTGAATGAGCATGGGGATTTGAGTGCACAGGTGATGGAAAGCTGCCTGTCCAGGGCTGGTTCCCTCCCTGCACTCCGAGTTGCGTGGGTTTGGCTCCAGCCACCTGAAACGCAGAACTTGATTAAGTTGGTTGGAAAATGAAAGAATGATTGAATACAAAGGATTGTTTAATATTAGAAGTAGGGGCTTCCCTGGTGGCACAGGGGGTTAAGTAGCAGCACTATGAAGTTATCTGCAGCCACTGCAGCACTAGTTCGATACCCAGCCAGGGAGATTCCCACATAGCGCTGCAGACCTCTCCTGTCTCCCCCGCTATTCCCCTCAGCAGTGAACTTCAGTAGATCTGCCTGTTCTGCTCCCCACTCTGTCTCTGGTGAATTCTCTCACCATCCCACACCTCTGGCCTTTACCCCAGCTTGTATGCGTATATAAACAAATCTTTAAAATTAATATTAGAAGTGTTTGGTGTCTTTATTTAGAAGTTTGATGATTTTTTTTTTATCGACAGAAGTATGCTAGAGGAATTAAATCCTGTTTGTATTTGGCCTATGGTAAAATTGTTTTTGTTATATGTTTTGCTTAAAGTTGAAGTTTCCAAGGCCTGTCCAGATGTTAAGTGAGGACATACTGTATTTAAGTGAGAGAATGCTCACTGGGTACTAAAAGTATAAAACCATTCCCTGTCTCTACCTGCTTCTTCGTATTTTTTGTGGAGACAAAGATCATGAAGGTTAGGTTGGATATTATATTCTGGAAATTTAAAACTTGCAATTAAATTAGTGGTGCCTCAGGGCCTTCACTTACATGTGAAAGCAGAATAAAAATTGTTTTTAACCAACCTTTAGTAAAAACAAAAATGAAACACTTCTCCATTCCCATTGTACTCCTTACACAAAAGCCTTATTTCTGTGCCTGCAATTTGCCAATTCTATTCCTTCTTTGCTTCTGCTATCATTTCTTTGCCCCCAGATTTTTTGCACGGCTGGCTTTCTTACTTTCAAAGTCTCAGGTTAGATATCACCACCTCAGAGATACTTTCTGTATCTGTATTGCTTTCACTCTCAGTATCACTCTGTATTGCTTTCCTTGTGTTCTTATGTCTATCTGATATCAAGTTTATTTTTAATAACTTATTATTTCCTCCCCCTCTAAGATAAAAGCTTTTCTCTGTCACTAGTTTATCACAAGTCTAAGGCAATACTTGGCACATAGTATAGGCACTCTAGAATGTGATAAATGAATGCATTCTCACTTATACTTGTATGATGATTTTTAAAATATTTAACTTTCCTTTTTTGGATTAAAAGTAATTTTTTAGTTAGGAAAAGATAATTTTCTCATGTTTCATTTTCTTTTTTTCTGTGACTTACAACTTTGTTTTGCCTGTTTTCTATTAAAAAAATCAATTTGGGGACTCCTTGGTGGCCTAGGGGTTAAGTGTCAGTGCTATCACCAGGAGTTTGATCCCCTGCCAGAGAGCTGTCCCACATGGCACAGCAGACCTCTCTCATCTCACCTCTTGCTCCCCTCAGCAATGTATCTCAGTAAATCTGCCTGTTTTGCTTCCCACTCTCTCTGGTGAGTTCTCTCTCTCTCTCTCTCTCTCTCTCTCTCTCTCTCTCTCTCTTTCTCTTTCTCGCTCTCTCTCGCATTCTCTCTCTCTCTCTCTCTCTCTCTCTCTCTCTCTCTCTCACACACACACACACACACACACCACCTCTGGTCATACCCAGTTCTTCTGGGGTGAGAAAAAAAAAAGAGAGAGACGTCCCTAGTGGCGCAATGGGTTCAGACTCAACCTTTGAAGCTATCAGCAGGCACTGCAGCACGAGTTCGATCCCTGGCCAGGGAGATTCCCACATGGCGCAGCAGACCTCTCCTGCCTTGCCCACTGCTCCTTCAGCAGTGTATTTCAGTCAATCTGCCTGTTCTGTTCTCCACTCTGTCTCTAATGAATCTTCTCACCACCCCACATCTCTGGCCTACACCCCAGTTCTTGTATGCATAAATAAATAAATCTGTTAAAAAAATCAAATTGATTTTGTCTCTGTTTTCCTTGGGCAGAAGTCCTAATTTTACAAGCAGTCGAATGTAATTTTTTCATAGTGGTTTGTTTAGTTACAAATAGCATTAAGTAGCAGTCAGGCAGGGCTTTTGGTGATGGTGATTAGTTTACTTAGAATCTGTGACTTTATGCAAGTAGGCTAAATATCAAATTCAAGTTTCTCAATCATACTTTTCTTTTTTTAGAAATGGAAATAATGGCACTAAATACATCACAGAATTGTTAGAATTAAATGAAATTAACAATGCAAAATGACTCTGGGGATGTGCACTTTGAAAGTAGTCTAAATAAGAATGGTTAGGAACTAGAATTTTACCACTTTCTTGCTGAGTCCTTACCTGGTTCAGCAAGTAGTACCAATTTTTTTCAAATATCTTTTCTCAAAGATTTATTTATTTATGCATACAAGAACTGGGATGTAGGCCAGAGGTGTAGGAGAGAGAGGATTCACCAGACACAGAGTCAGGAGCAGAACAGGCAGATCCACTGAAGTACACTGCTAAGGGGAGCTGCAGGCAGGAGAGGTCTGTGGGCCATGTGGCAATCTCTTGGCTGGGTATGGAACTGCTGCAGTGGCTCTGGATAGCTTCATAGTGCGGCGCTAAACCCATTGAGCCACCAGGGAGGCCCTCAAATATCTTCTTTTTAAAAAAAGATTTATTTATTTATGCATACAAGAGCTGGGGTATAGGCCAGAGGAGTGTGTGTGTGTGTGTGTGTGTGTGTGTGAGAGTGTGTGTGTGTGTGTGTGTATGTGTGTGTGTGTGTGTGTATGTGAGAGAGAGAGAGAGAGAGAGAGAGAGAGAGAGAGAGGATTCACCAGAGACAGAGTGGGGAGCAGAACAGGATCTCCTGAAATACACTGCTGAGGGGAGCGGCTGGCAAGACAGGAGAGATCTGCTGAGGCGTGTGGGTTAACTCCCTGGCTGGGGATCAAACTCCATGCTGCAGTGCCTCTAGATAGCTTCCTAGTGCTGTGCTTAACCCATTGTGCCACCAGAAGGGCCCTTTTCCCAAATATCTTAATTCTTTTTTACTTCAGGAACTTATTTTAGTATATCAAACAACTCATTTTAAAGCCTAGAGTCACTGTGGGGTTTCGGGTAAGCAAGCGATCACTTTGAGCAGCCTTGAAACAGCAGCCTCAAGGTTGAGAGCAGATTCCAGCTGGAGAGTAGAAGGGGCGGGCAGCGGCCATCGTGGGCGGAGCCTCGCCAGCGCCCTGCCGCCCCGCTCCGCCCCTGTGCCCCTTGGCCCCAGGTTCCTGTGAATCCCTGGCGGCTCTAGCGGTCCTAGGGATTCTGCAGACCTTGCCTGCCTGATTTCCACGCTTATCCGACTTCCACCCCCTGGACCCCCAACGTGAGTGCGGGCCTCTCCCTGCTTCGGGGTGGGTGTGGTGGGGACCTCCAAACGCATCGATCCTCTGCGGAGGTGGCGAGTAAGGGCGGGGAGAATCTGGGCCGGAGGGCCCCGCGCAGTGCCAGCTCGGCCTTCGCGCTGGAAGTTCACCCTGAGCTCCGATGGGCGGGGGCCGCGCTCGGAATGCCCTGGAGCAGCTCTGCTTAAGAGGTGGGTGGCCTGGGCCTCCCTGGTGGCGCAGCGGTTAAGCACTGCGCTGTGGAGCTGTTGGCAGCGGCGATGCCAGTCCGATGCCAGTTCGATGCCCGGACGGGGAGAATCCCACATGGTGCGGCAGACCTCTCCTGCCTCGCCCGCTGCTCCCCTCAGCAGTGTGTTTGATCTGCCTGTTCTGCTCCCCGCTCTGTCTCTGGTGAAGCCTCTCACCACTCCACACCTCTGGCCTGTACCCCACCTGTATGTATAAATAAATAAATCTTTAAAAAAAAAAAAAAAAGAGGTCGGTGGCCTGGCGAGGCCCAGGGTTGGCCAACACCTTTCGTAGGAACTAGAGTTTCGGGCTCATTGCTGGGCCGCAAAGCGTCTCCTCGCCTAACACTGGTTCACCTGGGCGGGCGGTGTCAGGGATCGGCCATCCTCCCCGCTCCCTGGGTGGGGCCGTGCCCCAGGGGAAGGTGACGAGCCAGGATATCGCCGCTTCGCTCAGTGGGGAGAGGGACGAGGTCTCCTCGCCGCGCTCTGGGAGAAGCGACTGTCCAGAGGAACCCCGCGCGCTTCAGAGCTGCTGAGGATTCCGGGAGAAGCTGCTAGGTGGGGCGGGAAAAAGTGACTCTTGTTTTCGGAGTAAAGCAGGAGTTGTGGGAAGCCTTCGCTAGCAGCTCCTGTTCCGGATCTAGGTTAGAAATTCTTGTGTCTTAATGTTTTGGTTCACGACAGCTTAGGGGCGTGGAGGAAGTGCAGTTACTATCGTTTTGCGGTGCCTGAATCTCTGGGTGAACTAGCAAAGCGACCCTTAAAGTTGCGCTTGATGATGATTCATAATTTTCCCTTGTCCTTGGTGTTACCTCTTCGTGACTGCCTGTATAACGGATAATCAAATAGAAGGAAGGGCAGGATAGATTATAGCAATTATTGATAACAGTGTTCTACAAGCACTGCTAGGTAATTATGACGTGTGCTAGGTTATTTTGTACTTCCAACCACAACTACAAGTGGTATTGTTATTGCTTTCATATTGGAGGAAACACAGATTGATTGATTTACCAAATTACACAAAGTGATGTTAGGGTTGGAATTCAGAGATGTATGACTTCAGAGCATGGGCTTTATGCCTTAATGTAAAATACTTTACTTTTCGGGAAAAGACAGATATCTAGGTTTCAAAATGCTTTGGCATTTGTTAGCCGTAGGACCTTGTTTAGGTTACTTAACCTCTGTCTGCCTATTTCTGAATTTTTACAATGGAGATATAATAAATACTGCCATTGTCATAGGGGTTTTAGGAGACTGAAATAAGATCACATTTTTAATACATTCAGCAAAGTGTCTGTTTAATGGCAGTTTAATGACAGGAAAAATCTATGATACCCAAAATCATTGTTTGGACTTTGTAAGAATGTTTTAAAAGGCAATGACTTTTGACTGATGAATTGAAAAAATCCTACTCTGGGCTGAAAATATTCAAAGAGGCTAAGATCATGCTGAGGTCCTCTGGCTGTGAGAGAACTGGATTTCAGATGAAAAGGTGCATGATACAAAGCTGGTAATGAAATATGCAATTCAGGATTTCTTCTCTCAGATCTAGCCCTTAAAAAGTAGAGAGCGAAGTCTTAAGAATGGGGGAAACAAAAAGATTCTTTTGCCTTGTAAGGCTGGCTAGTGATTGGATACCTCTCCTAATTTTACCTGTAACTGTGGACACATTATATAGGTGATGATCTTCATTTCCACATAAATTTAAGGCAGCCTAAGTATTATACATTTTAAAATTATTTACATCCTCTTTTGTTAGAGTTTTTCTTTTTCTTTTTGAAAACTTTCTTTAGTCATTGATTTAGTATGCTAGAAAATAGGCCCATCAGCAGAACTTGAGAAAGTGATTATTGAATGTGAAATATGATTAATTATTTTGACGTTGGAAGAGGTAGAATGAACTGCTACTGCTCATCAAAAGCAAGTTCTTTCGGGTGGATCTTTTAACAAGGGCCAACGTCACTTTCCTTAGTGGGACTCAGTAAGTTTGGAGCCCACACTTGGGTATTCCTTTAATGTACCCACTGACACTTTTACCCTACACATTGTTTCTTCCTTCCTAGCAATATTTCCCATCTTGTTCTTATTTATAAAGGTTATTAATTAGGTTAAAGTCCAAATAATTAGGTAGGATATTTGGTAAAAGCTTAATGGAAATGTTGGCTGGGAAAAAGGTTTAAATTAGTATCTAAAAATAAAATATCCTGATTTATATTACTACATTATTTAAGCTTTTGATATGATAATCAAAAGCAGATATTATGTATATATTTTGATAAGGTTATGAAAGCTACATTTAACTCAATTACATTGACTAAAATGTATTAGAAGAAATGGGAATGTTGGGCTTTTTTGGTGAGTCTGTCTTGTTCTTTTGATACATGACAACCAACTTGTATGCAATGATAATTTTTTAAAAGATAAAACTCAGGTCTTCCTGCCCGCTAGTGTCTATGCAAGCGTACTTTACTTTCCTATCCCTTTTCCTAATAAATCTGTTCTTTTAAGTATAAAAAAATAAAATAGAATAAAAAGATAAAACTCATGTACTGGAAAAATTTACTAATATGTATTAAATTCATAGCATATTAATACAGTTTTCCCATGAGAAATAGAAGGAAATACTACATATTTATTTTAGCAAATAAATCATTTTCAAAAGTCCTCTTATCAAGTAAGAGGCATCATGTTTGGTTCTTGTGAAGCTTACCAATGCAACAGGGTGATTGCAAAATGCATTGTCATAAGGCAACTTCAGTTTTGCTCCTCTTCCCTGATTCACTTTTTTTTTTCTTTAGCACTTTCTACCATCTAGCATGCTGTATATTTTGCTTCTCTTTTTTTGTTGTCTTTCTCCCACTGTGTAACCTCATGAGGGCTGGGATATTTGTTTTGTTCATTGCTGGTCTGTCTGACACACAGCAGGTTATCTATAAGTGTTTGTTGAACAGGTAGTCAAGTGAATGAATAGTACTATTAAATTGTTCATAACTGGAAAATAAAAAGGAGTTTGCTGGAAGTTAAAAACAGTTGAAAGATATGTGCTCAGCAGCCATAAAATGGTAAGAAGTTCTAATGACTGGTCAAAACACATGGGAGATTCCAGAAAGTGGGAAGTTTTTAAATTTTTTTTCTTTAAAGATTTATTTATGCATACAATCTGGGGTATAGGGCAGAGGACTCACCAGAGACAGAGTGGGGAGCAGAACAGGCAGATCTACGGAAATACACTGCTGAGGGGAACAGCAGGTGAGGGAGGAGAGGTCTGCCACGCCATGTGGCAATCTCCCCAGCCTGGCATCGAACTCGCTTTGCCGTTGCCGACAACTCCACAGCGCAGCGCTTAACCACTGCGCCACCAGGGAGGCCCCAAAGTGAGAAGTTCTTAATGTGCTCTGAGGGTAATAAGAACACCTAGTAACTTCAGTGTTCCCAAGTCTCTGTGCCTTCATATTATTTGCTCCTTGGCCAGAAACTTTACTGAGTCCTTGTAATTTAAAAACTTGTCAACCCAGCAACCTGGAATTTTCTGCTGGGAAATGCAGCTCTGATTTTTATTAAGGCAGTTTTTGGTAAAAGATGACTCACTTTGTAGATACGTATTTCTTAGCCAAGTTTGCTAAGATGCACATTTCATAAAATAAGGAAGTACAGAGATGTCACAGCTTCTAACTTAACACCTCACTGCAACTATGACGGATTGTTCATTTGGTATAGTTGAAAATAGAATCAGTGACATTTCTAAAATGGATATAATTAACCAAAGGATTAGAAAGGTAGTAAAACCTGAAATTCATGTTAAGTAAGCTCTGTATGTAGTCTGCTATAAATCAGAACAGATCAAAGCTGTTTATCTTAGGGATTTTCTAGGGAAGTTAGGAAGTCACCTTAGTTGTTAGGTCATTTTGTAGCAAAAAGGGCAGGGAAAACTACACATACATTTTATTTTTTAACAAAAGTGATGAAGTGTCAACACTTTCCTATTGTCTCCTGCTTTCCTCTTTAGTACCACTTCCTAAACAAGTTTAATATTCACTGTAATTAAGTTAGAGTCATAGAACCTTAGTAGCAAGAAGCCTTAGGTGTTACTTAAATCGATACAACTCTTATTTAACAATTGAAAAACCAAGACCTAGAGAAGTTATAGTACCTGCCCTTGTGTGGTATGACTGGCAGAACTAGAGTACAGTTTTTGTGACTGGGATACAGGACATTTCCTGTTTGTCCCCTTTCACACTGAAAAAAATCATGCTCTTTTCTCTTTGTATGTGCTTTCAGGCTTGACCAGATTCTCTGTTCTCATTTCTAGTATTCCAATGGCAGGGATTTAAAAAAAAAAAAAGTAGTCCTCACTTTATTCTTGAATACAGGGCACACTCAGGGTTGAATTCCTTTGGGGTAAGTTTGTCTCTCCCTGCTCTGGGACTTAAGTGTTGTGTATTCCTGAGAATACATGTGGCTGCCCTAAAGAGAGTGCTGCAGGGCCCTCAGGAAGCACCAAGGCCCTGCTTGCCCTTGCTAGATCTGTGTGTGTGGACACTCTCCTGTTTTAAGGAGGAAATAAGACTTTCTTAGCCTTAAGCAATTTACAGTCTAATAGGCTTTCTTGAAGGCAAACTACTGTGATGTAAATTTAAGCCATTCTAGTTCCTTCACACCCTTGGCAAGCTACTGTTGTTCTGGTTACTGTTTTTAAAGGCAAGAAAGAGCTTAATAGTTGCAGCCTACATGTTAACCGTGTAATTTTTAAGATTGTATTTCTTCATTAATTTGTGTCAGGCTGCCTATTATATTTGATAGACCAGCTAGAAGACCATAAAGAAATTAAGTAGAGAGTATTGCTGTTATACGAAGTTAACTATTAGTTAGAGGCTCATTGCCCTTCAGGCATTCTGACTTGAGTGGGAACAATCTGGGTCCTTGCCCTGGCCTTGCCACTAATTAGCTTGTTTATCTTGGGTAAGTAACTTAACCTTTTTTTGAAAACCCCCTTTTCCCTCTAGTAGATACCATGTATTGTTTTGAAAATGACAATGTGTTGAAAATTATCAACATATTCTGGAGCTATCCATATATTTGAGTGCTTACTGCTTTTTTTTAAGATTTATCTTTATTTACCTATGCATACAAGAACTGGGGTGTAGACCAGAGATTTGAGGGGTGAGAGGATTTACCAGAGACAGAGTGGGGAGCAGAACAGGCAGATCCACTGAAATAACACTGCCGAGGGGAGCGGTGGGTGAGACAGGAGAGGTCTGCTGCCATGTGGGTCAGCTCCCTGGCTGGAGATCAAACTCATGGTGCAGTGGCTGCGATAGCTTCATAGTGCTGAGACTTAACCCCTTGCGCCACCAGGGAGGCCCTCTACCCTGAAATTTAAGGGGGGAAATTCCTGCAGCAAGGGTTAAAGTGAATTTAAATTCTTTTGTAGTGCATGTGGTTTTGATCTTCAGTCAAAGTAGAAATAACCTTCAGATTTCCTTTCCAACTCTGAGGGCACCTTGATTGCTCCGTGTCTGTGTATCACAATTTTATACTGTTGTGTATTTCTATGTATACATAGCTAGCTAGGTATTTATTTTACTTTAGTTTTGCACACCTCCTCTTCTCTCCCTGCATCCACATTTAGAGCACTGAGATGTTCCTATAAATAGGTGAGTGATACAATACAGCTTTGCACTCTCCTGCTGTATCTTGCTCCTTGTCTTTAGCATAATAATGGGTCTGCAGTAGCCTTTTATGTATACTTGTTGGTTTCTCCAGGTAGTATGAGGCTCTTGAATTTGTGATCATATTACCTTTTCCCCACTGTTTTTCAGAGGCGCACACTGATGACTGCTATGAGCAATGCCATTTGAGAAACACTACATAGGGTGTGTATTGCTGATGTCACTGAGCCCTGTTCCAGCTGCCCCAGCTGCTTGCTTTCAGAGGAGGTCATGCAGGATGCAGGCTGGATTAGCAGTTAGTGAATCATGATATTAGAAGCAGAAGGAACCTCTGAAAACTTTTTAATTTCAACTAACCTCCTCCTGTGTAGGCAAAGATTGAAATTTACTAAAGGCAGTGGTTGATGTCATTTTGGGAGTTTATGGGTTTGAGGGGGGGGGTCTTTGGGTTCACTCTGGGAAAGGTTTCACGAGAGCGCCCCTTTAGCAGCACAAGGTGAGTTTCTCCACAAGACAGAGACATTAGTTAAATTTAAAGGACAGGTTTATTAGGGAAAGGGACACGTGCATAGACACAGGCGGGCAGGAAGAGCTGCCCCGAAAGGAAAGGAACAGGTGTACTGACTGAGAGAGCCCTGCATGGTTGCAGTCAGGCAGGCAGCCCTGAGGAGAGCTGCCTCTGCTGAGGGAGGTCAGTGAAGAGAAGACCTGGCATGGTGCAGGTCACGGGCAGGCAGGTAGGCCCCTGCCCTGCAGAGCGACAGAGTTGGCAAAAAGGACACCTGCATAGGCACAGGTGGGCAGAAGGACTGCTGCCCCAGCTCCTGCTGAGACTGCCCTTACATAGTCCTCCTTCAGTCGGAAGGGGCTCATCCCTGAGGATGGCTTGTCTGTTGCTGACCCAGAACAACCAACTAGAACCTGAAAGGGAACTGGAGATTCCACAATGGGCTCAATCTCCACATCTTCACCTTTTGCTCAGCCTTAGGCACTGGCTTCCAAGGAGTTTTGGTTACTACGGGGTTAATGGTGCGGATTCCTTTCACCCCACCTCCTTGTGTGAGTCAGGTTCTAGTCTCGTGATTCCTTCTTTTTTTTTTTAATTGTGTCTCCTCCATCACTGGTGGGTGGACACTGACTTCTCACTCTGGGTTGTTTTAGGACAAATAATGTGTCACAGCACTGATCCTGGGCTCCCCCCCACCCCAACTAAAGCATGCAGCAGCTGAGATAAACCAACCCTTTTGAGAGGATTTAGGAAAATAGTACTTATCTTTAGTTAAGACTGAGGGCTTTGGCAAATTAATTCTGTGTAAATCCCAGAATTCTTTTATTATTCCTAAAAGCTCTTCATAAACAAGGATGAGAAGAGTGTCTTATATCTTACTATTTAAAATTAGTTACTAATATTGAGATGATTGAGATGTTTGAGTAGTTATCAATAATAATTCATAGAGCATCTAACAGGCTGAACATGTTGCAGACCTATAATGTCAGCTGTTCTATAGATAAGGGAATTAAGGTTCAGATAGACAATTTGGCAAAGCTGACACACCCAAGTATATGGTAGGAAAGAAATTTGAAACAAGTATACTGATTACAATTATTGCTGTTTCCTCTACAAATAACCTGTGTCATCTGTTCTTCAAGATGAAAGGAACGTAAAACATACATAGAAAGGTGATGGGCAATATATTGGAATATGGGAATATATTGGAATAATAACAGTGGAAAGAAAGGAAAATCAGTGCTATAACTGCATTACAGAGGTATCAGCAACAGCTTTATGGAGGAAGTGTCTTTTGAAGTGGATCTTTTTTATTTTTAAATCTTTTTTTTAAAGATTTATTTATTTAGGCATACAAGAACTGGGTGTAGGCCAGAGGTGTAGGGTGGTAGGATTCACCAGAGACAGAGTGGGGAGCAGAACAGGCAGATTGACTGAAGTACACTGCTGAGGGGAGCAGCGGGCGAGGCTGGGGAGGTCTGCTGTGCTATGTGGGAATCTCCCTGGCCAGGGATTGAACTCATGCTGCATTGACTCTGGCTAGCTTCATAGTGCTGCACCAACCAGCTGCGCTTAATCCATTGCACCACCAGGGAGGCCCTGAATTTATATGGTAGCTGCTTAGGCCGGCTGGGGGCAATTGTGAACTGAACCCTGAATTCCAGGTTTAGCTAATTGTGTGATAATCAGAGGTGATAAATCATGTGTAAGTGGGATGGTAGTGGGAATGCCTACTAGGCTGTTACAGTAGCTAGGTGGACGATATGGAAGGCCTGAAGTACAGTTGTGACTGTAGGGATAGGAAGGTCTACGCTGCCACATGTCAGAGAGACCTGGGGTCATCCTAGGCAGAATCTCCGTGACAGCTTTGCTGCTGCTGAACAAATCTAAGGAGGGGGAAAGGTGGAGAAAGAGAAAGCAGACAAAACTTTGGATTTTCAGCTAGGGTCAGGGCACAGGTTCCACTTCAGATAATATTAGGTTTTAATTTTCAATTCTTTCCTTTGAAATAATTATCTGTGCTATATAATTTAACTTAGTTCAGGAAAGTTAGAGGAGAATGGTTGAGATGTATGCTATTTTGGAGGGTCCTTCACATTTCAGATACTAAATGATTAAATCCGATGATTCTCCAAGTATTTTATATAGTAGAGAAGCTGTTGCTTCATCCTAGGGGCTTTTTCTTCCTTTTCGCTCTATCATTCTGATCTTTAGGATGTAAAATAACCAAGAATCACTTGCATTCCTTCCGCCTGTTCACTTATCCCAACCAGATCTCCTACTTTCCACACTCAAAGGGTACAAAACATTGTTTTATTTTCTTCCATCATAAAAGATAGCCTGTTGGTCTTTTAAAAATTGTCATGTACGAGATAACTGCACAAAATGGAAATAAGAAGAACATCTTCATGAATATTGCTATTAACAAGCTTCCAGACCTGAGTGTTTATGTAATTTCTTCCATTTGCCATTCAGCCATAATGGGTTTCTAGCTGAAAATGAAACTGAATTCAGAATTATTTTCAGGGGGAATGCTGCTAATAGAGGAAATTTGTTTCCTGGCAGCAAAGCAATAATGTAACTGTCAGCAATTTACCAAATAACACTTTGTGCCTGCCTTCTTTATGTAACTCTTATGTGAGTATTGTTAGGGGGAGAAATAATGCTCTTCTATTGTTATGTCTCTTGCTTTGATACTTCACATATAGATATTATCTACTCTCTGTTGAAGTCTCCTCATCTTTGGAAATTTGAGGGCTTTCTGGCTGCTGGTAGAGAATTCTTTACATGCTGTTTTTTGGGAATTTTAGAAATCCTTGCCCTTTCTAATTCCCTCCACAAGGTAATACATTATTATCCTGGATTCTGATGTCATACTGTAACTGGGTGGTCCCCAGGGGTAGGGAAGTTCCAGGTTCCCTGCCCCATCCAAGGGAGGATGGAGCTGAGCAGGGAGAAGGGAAGCTGGAGAAGAGACTGGAGAGGGAAGGAAGCAGGATGGAGAGCTAGAAGGAGACCTGGAAGAGGAACATTGAGCAGAGAGATAGTGAAGAAACTGCACTTGCTTCTAGGTCCTGGACTGGTTGAAACAGATGTGAGTGAGAGACCCATAGGGAGGCTAACAATAGAAGCTTTTATCTTGATTTTGATTTTGCTCTTTTCCTCCTAGACTTGTCTGGCTGTTTCTGACCCTTATTGATGGATCCCCTCCAGAAGGTGCTTTATAATTGTTACAGGCTTTCAGGCCTTGCTTTGGCCAGTCCCGTTTGGGTGGACTTTTGCCCATAAGGGAATGGGTAACTTTGGGTGCTTGATTTGGAAACTATATTCTTTGTCTTTTCTGTATTGCACAATAATTGTATTAAAGTGTTTCTCCATTGAAGGTCTATGTGTTTTGTCGGATGGCAGAACCTGTTTAGAGAGGGCAGGTTTGGGGGTTCTGAGGTGTCCCTTTCCCTGTCCTGTAACAATACAATTTGTAAGACTCTGTCTTATGCAAAACAAAAATATATATATATATAGGTCTATACAACTAATATTTATTTATTTATTTTTTAATTGTTATTTATGTCTTTTACATTTTGTATTCCCCTTGGGCAGCCCACCACCAATTCACCCGTGATCCATCTCCATGGTCCCCTGTATTCTCCTCTCTTCCATTTTGTGCCCTTATCCTCCCCTCCCCCCACCCTACCCCCACCGCTGAGTGTCTCTCTCCCACCCGGCCTCCCTATAGTCCTGTTATAAGTGAAACCATTCGATATTTTTCTTTTTCTTTCTGGCTTATTTCACTGAGTATGATTCCCTCTAATTCCATCCATGTCGCTGCAAATTGCATGTGTTTATCTTCTTTGAATGCTGAATAGTATTCCATTGTGTATATGTACCACAT
>PVIJ01005993.1:0-97050 GCA_004024925.1 Scalopus aquaticus | reverse complement strand
AAAAAAAAAAAAAAAAAAAAAAAATAAAAGTGTTCAAATCCTTAAGTGACACATTTTGCAGACTATTGGCAGCTTGTATTGGTGATGACAAATGGTTGGGGATTTTATTTAGTACAAGGTTAATGATTATAGGTTACAAAGATGGCCTTCATTCAGGTGCAGTAGAGTAGAACAGATTTATTTTAACTTTGAGTTTGAGCCTAGAAAATGTGAGAAAATGCTTTGGTGTTTTGCGATAGAATAATTTAAAAATAATTCTTAATTTTCTGTATGGTCAATGAGAAGATATAAATAATAGGAAAACGATAAAGATACGCCACATTATTGGGAAGCATAAACATGCCTAATATGAGAATTACCCTCACATCGGCAGCAAATTCTCTGAAGGATGTTGACTCAACTCCCTCCTTACTCTCCAGTATAATCTGGGAGGGAAGGTTTACTCCGTGATCCATCTAACTTCACTGAAGTAGAGGTAGAAGATGGTTGCCCATCTCTAAGCAAGAGAGAGCAATACGAAAAGTAGCCTTAATTGACAGATTTGTGCAAAGGACAGATACATAGTTGATAATACCTGAGCTGTATCAAGCGAGCTGAATTAACAACACGGGTCAAGTGTGTTCTATTTGGCTCTTCTGAGTACACGGAGATGTCAGTATTCATGGATAGACCAAGGCTGTTTCTTCTAGGGCTTGGGTTGCTGTGCACACCTAGGATGGTGGTAGATACGATTTGTGCATGAAAAGGCGCATGGTAGCAGCTGTTCTAGCAGGTGACCAGCCTGTCTGGGACAAAAACCATACCTGTGTTTGTTAACATATCACCCTTTCCTTCCGTAGCCCGTTGTTGTTGACTATATCTCACCTTTCTTAATAGTATGATTTTCTTTGGAATGGAAAGTGAACCTATGACTGTCATATAATTTTATTGTTACCTACTAGCAAGATATCACAACTAGATAACCGCATTACAAAATAACATTCATAATTACTATTGACCATTCTCACACTTAAACATGCGCTAATTAATTCACCTTTGACTAAATAACTAAAATACTTTTGAAAGGATTGTTTCATTTACTCCTCAAAATAGCTAAGTGGCCTCTCCCAAAACCCTAAATGGTGTATCAAATAAACAAGTAAATAAGCTTTATGTAGCTATGCTAATGCAAAGATATAAAGTCATTCTATATAATGAAGATTTAGAATACCCTTTAATAAACAGCAACAGGATTTTATTTCTGTTAATGCATTCTAGGAAAATAACTAGAAAATCCAAAGAACTTTATGCTCAAGAATATTTTTTTGTAATGTTGCTTATTGCAGCAACAAAATTTAAAGTTCATCTCTAGGTAGTCTGTGCAACGAAGCATGATGCCTTCATAAAGGGGAACACTATATAGTAACTAAAATCCATACATAGAATGTGGCGATTTGGGTGAAAAAACCATGTATTTGCTTGCATGTGCACGAGTATTTCTGGAGTGAGAACAAATGCTGAGTGGTGCCCTCTGGACAGCATGTAAGTGGACATGAAGAGGGGGGTGAATCCTTCTCTGCACATGTGATTCATGTTGGGTGATTATCATGATGATGGACATTGGAAAATGATACTATATTTTTTACATGCATGTCCATGATTATCATTTAATGAAACCTTATGAATAATCAATATATGTAATAGCATTAATATTCAACAAATTTTAAGTGTGGGTGTGCATCCTAAAATGCCCCCAGAGCCAACGAAGCAACAGTGAGTAGTAGGGTTGCCCCTGATTTTGCTACTTTGCACGCTCACTGTCCACTCTTTCATCTTGTTTTGATGTGTGAGGCGAATATCATGATATTTTACAGTCAGGAAGCAGACAGCAACAGCGTGCCGGTTTTGAGACGGCGCAATGAAGGCATCGGCGGTGCCAGTTTAAGTGTGTTTCTCTTTGGCAAGGGGAAGGATTTCATCCTGATGCTGCAACATTAACTTTCTTAGCAGATGCTCCATCCCCAGGGAGGATGCAAGTCAAAGGAATCCTGAACTCATTGGGAAAGAAGAGAATTAAGGACTTCATTTAAAAGAAAGTATTTGACTTTTAGGTACGTGTGGTTTGATTTGGTTTCAGGAGAAATCTGAAATCATTCTCTGGAGGCTGGGCTGCAGTGGCAGCACCAGGAGGGGCGCCACATGTGAGTGTGGGGTCTGCTCACAAAGTGCCCATCTCTTTGCTTATTCCCAGGCAGCGCCAACCCCTTGACAGGAGACAGGACCCAGGCTCAGGTCTGGACAAATCAGAGTGATGGGAAGGGGGCAAGTGTCATGCTGGGGGGAGTTGAGGGGCCAGTGCACAATTCCTGGCTCCTTCCCTCTGATGTGAGCTTATGGAAATTCAGGTCAAAATGAGCCTCTTCAGCTTGGTCCCCACATGACTAGGTTGTGCAGGTGACATGAGCCAGAAATAAACTTGGGTTGCGTTAAAACATGCAGATTTTTGAGTCTTTACTGCTACTGCAGCACAACTCAGCTAATCCTGTCTATGACATTTGTGGAACCAGCACAAGATGAAAATGCAGAGCCCCTCATTCAAAAATTATTTAGATCCTGAAGCTGGGAGATAAAATTATTTATTTGCGCCCCTTCTTGTTTCTCAATGGGGGCCTATGCTGCTATGTTTCCCTGCTCGCACTGCTTTTGCAATGGATGTTTCTGGATGGTTGTATCCTCATTATCATTAGTCTTGAGGTGTTTTAAAGCATAACTAACAGTGTTAACGCAATAAAAATAATTATTTAGTCTTTTGAGATGAGGGTATGAGAGCATTAAACCACACAGCGCCCTCTGAAAACAGGACCCTATATTATCGCACAGGTCACCCACCCACGAAGTTGGCCTGGTTTTCCCCTCTCACCATCACAGCAACCCTGCAAAAGGGATTAATGCCGTTATTTCACATGGGAGGAAACAGAGAGCTTAAGCAGCTTGTGAGCCATCCCAGTGGTGTTAATGTCAGCTGCACACTCTTGCTGCTTTGGTGTGACGGCCACAGCTAGCATGGGCTTTTGTGGGGTGATGGACCTGAGCTTTAGGACACAAGGAGACAAGTGGACATCACAGGGTGCAGACAAGACCTCGGAAACGTTAAATCCTTTTGTAGAAAACCACCTACCCAGAATCCTCAACAGAAGGTAAAAAAAGTCTCATTCATTGCGTACTGAGCAAATGTTTCTTTCTCCACAAAGTATACTTAGCAATTTCAGTCCTTTATCTGAAATACCTGCATCAGCACATGCTGAAGAGCACCCATAAAGAAAAGCAAGCACAGTGTTTGATTTCCTTGCTGTAACTAATTAGCATTAAAAAATCCATTTTCATAAGCAATGCTAACAACCACTCAGGAACGGGCAACAGGCGCTGACAGTGCAGCTTCTCCATGGCAACGGACAGGGGAGGCGCATCTAGAACCACTAAGCCGGGGTCCTGGGGGACGGAGAGGGGACGTTTGCTCTGAGAAGCAGTGGAGAGGCAGCTGTCACCAAGAACAGGGGAATACTCGAGCCGAGGCCCCGTCTGGATGACACAGCCATACAGATGTGGGGTGGCCATTGCTGCAAGGCTGTGCGAGGCGTGCAAAGCTGCTGCTGAAAAGCCTCTTCTAACGTCCATCGCGTGGTTTTTCCTTGAGAATTCCACCCTCTGCCCCACCGAACTGTCCCTTTGACTGTACTCCTTGTCAGGAAGTCATCACAGGGCCAGAGGCTTCATGAAAGGGGAGGGAAAGGAAATCTGGCTCAAGGAGCATGTAAGGAGTGAACTAGGTCATAGGAAAAGGCTGCCGTGAGCTGAGGGTTCAGATCTGTCATCTCGCCTCACCGCATCCGTGTCCCCGTTCTAAGTGGTTATGCCCTACAGCATACCGCGGAAGTGGCACATGCCTGGTCCATTCTCTTTTCTTTTCATAGAAACTCAGGGTGATTTTCCAAAGAATGAAATAAAAAAAGAAAGGAAGAAAGAAAAAAAATGAAAAGAAAAAAAATGAATCTGAGGGCCTCCCTGGGGGCGCAGGGGTTAAGTGCAGCACTGTGACCCTATCTGCAGCCCCTGCAGCGCAAGTTCGATCAGCGGCCAGGGAGCTTCCCACAGGGCGCAGCAGACCGTTCCTGTCTCCCTGCTGTTCCCCTCAGCAGTGTGTTTCAGTGTATCCACCTGCTGTGCTACCCACTCTGTCTCTGGTGGGTCCTCTCACCCCCCACACCTCTGGCCTATACCCCAGTTCTTGTATGCATAAATAAATAAATCTTGAAAAAAAACAAATCTGCTTGTTGCAGTTACTTTAGAAAATCAGTGTGACCTGGCTAAATAAATATGCTCATTTTGGAAGGAAGAGTGATAATATCCTAATTTACCAACGAGGGATAAAACAGTTGCTTAGAGCGAAGAGGTAGGTGACTTTTAAGGAAATACTTTGTCCCTATTATGATAATTAACAAACACACTCATTTTTGAAACTGTATATTCAAAGAGCTCACCTAAGACTGAAACAAGAAGAATTTAACTCATGCCGCTCAACTAGATCTCACACCGATGACACACTGGGTGTTCTCTAGCTCATTTTATGGAGTGTGGACATCACCACTACTGGCCACTCCTGAGTACTCACTGACCACTTAAAGAAGATCTGTCACAAAATACTCCCTCGAGGTGCTGATCTAGAAATTTGACTCTGTTCCTAGCATTGGGTCAAGAAAACAATTGCTGCAAATAAATATGAATACACAGATCAATAATGTGGGGAAGGATTTTCAGGGAGGAAGACGGCCAGCAGAGACAAGCTGGTCAGCTTGAGGGCCGGCTGTTCAGTACTGACCGTCTCAAGATCATTGAATTTTTCATTTATATTTCAGACATACTTTTTTCTTTTGAGTATTTTGAAATAACTCTTGAATATTTCAGAAAAAAATTAGGATAAAGTACAACTGTATATAGGATCAATAAAGAAGCATAAAGGATGCTTTTTTAACAAGATTTATTTATGCATACAAGAGCTGGGTGTAGGCCAGAGGTGTGGGGGTGGTGGTGAGAGGATTCCCCAGAGACAGAGTGGGGAGCAGAACAGACAGATTGACTGAAATCCACTGCTGAGGGGAGCAGTGGGGAGATTGGTGGGGGGTGGTCTGTTCCACCATGTGGGTCAGCTCCCTGGCCGGGGATCGAACTCGTGCTGCAGTGGTTGCGGACAGCTCCATAGTGCTGAGACTTAACCCCTGCGCCACCAGGGAGGCCCAAGGATGCTTTCTATAGCACTGTTAATTCCCTGCAAGGCAGCCTGACCCTCAGAGGGCTGGGTGTAGAGGCCTGGCTCACCTCCTTGACCGTGAGGCTGGACCGTGGCTCATGCCCCAGTCCTGGTGCTGTTTCTGGCTTTCATTTATGTAGTTATTTATTTATTTAGCACAAAGGTTAATTGAATTTTTATAAGGGTTTCATAGTGGACTTACGCAATGTCTTTGGTGTTAAAACAAGAGGCCATGGCACGAGAGATTTGCAGTACAACTTCCAGAAGCATGTTCTGTGGTTTAACTCTGGGGCACAGTGAGCATGTTATAGTTTGAGAATGTCCAGAGGTTCTCAGGATCGTCCGCGGATTGAAACTCGAGGCCTGGCACTCCGGAATCGTTTGTCCTCCCTCGGTTTCTTTTAAAGCTTGAGAGCAGGTTGGCTTGGGCCAGAGAGAAGATTCACGCCACTTCTCAGCCATTTTGAGGTTTGCAGTAGATGAGTGGTAGCTCTGATTGCCGACAACTCAGTTCAGCCTCCGGAAAAACGCCTGCTTCTTGTGGCCCAGAGCTGCCGCTTCACGCGCCACCGAGGTCGCTGCTGTCCGTCGCTTCACGAGTTTCCCGAATCAGCCTCTGTTCGGGGGCAGCTCTACGGCCTTTGCTGATGGTCCTGCAAACATTCCAAGGGCTCCATGTGCCTTTCCTGAAAACCCTCGATGAAGGTTGAGTGTGGGGAGCAGCCTGTCACGCCTAAGTGCTGATTACCAGGGGTGCTGGCCTCAGACCCTGCCAGGCTTCTTCCAGAAGGCCGGGCAACAGGCGATGGCCGATGGCGAACAGCATACGGGCTGGTGTTCGCTTCCTGCATACAAACCTGGGGCGTCCATGGGGTCTCCTAACTTTAATAAGCGACGGTTCCAGCCCCCACTCCGGCGTCGCGTCCTGGAGGTGACGCCCACGGCAATGCTGTCCCGCTGCAGAAAGCACATCAGCATCCAAGCAGGCCATTCGTCACTGGGCCTCTTTCGCGTAGCTCCCAGGCCGTGGCGGCGGCAGACGAAGGTCGCCGCGGGTTTCAGTGTGAAGGGAACTTCCCTGGCTCAGCACAGAGCTGACTGCTGTGACCTGAGGCTGAGCCGCCGCCCCCTTGGGGTGCAGAGCAGCTCAGGAGACATGCGGAGGCAGGGGCGCCTCGCTGCTGTGTGCCTGGAACCTTCACCTCCACGACTAGCAGTGACCAAGGTGTGCCGGGCACAGGTGAGGGCAGTGGGCCGGGGCTCAGGAGCGTCTGGCTATTTGGGGGGCTTGGGGGACAGGCCATCCCAGCTCCTTGAGGGAGGTGGCTGGTGAGGGGTGGGCGCTGAGGCAGCTTTCCTCAGGCAGGCTGCCGGTGCCCAGTGAGAGTTGGACTGACCTGGGCACCTCACCTTGGGCACTCTGACACTTGGGCTGGACAGTTCTCTGTGGCGGGGACTGCTTCATGCACTGGGGGGGTTCAGCAGCGGTGCTGGCCTCTGCCCACCAGATGCCGGCAGCACCTCCCATAGTGAGAGCCGGGCTGTTTCTCCCCCCGTCAAATATTCCCTGGGCACAAAATCGCCCCAAGAGGAGAGCCCAGGTAAGCTCAGGGATCCCTGTCCTTGCTGCCCGGCTCTGCTGCCCTCGGCCTCGAGCCCCTGGCCAGCTCCTCTGGCACATTCCTGGAGGCAAAGGCAGTCCCACCGCGCCAGAGGGACCGGAAAGTCAGGCCGGTTCTGCGTGGGCCCGACAGGCCAGCGTGCGTGTCACCGCGGGCGCTGAGAAGGACGGGCACCGGCTAGCATGCGCCTTCAATAGATCAGCATTCGGGCTATGATTTGCCTGTTAAGGTTTGGGGAGTCTATCACGGACCTAGCCAGACATTCACATGATTCCAGCATTAGGACTTTGGATGAAATAAATTTAGTTCAGGAAGCTAGGAGAAGCGGGGCAGAAGATTTTATACCAGTGCTTGGTGGGTGGGAAGAATGTGTGGGTATCTCCATTAGCAAATCCTTGCAATTTCCCTGTGGATGCTGCGATGGGCCCGTGTCCTGCGTCTGTTTCTCTCTCACCCTACAACTGGGCTTGGGCCTGAGCTCTGTAATGGACAATGCGGACACTCTGGCCAGGCAGGAGTCTATAGAACAGCGGTAAGGGGGCTTCCCTGGTGGCACAATGGGTTGAGTCTCAGCACTAATAAGTTATCGGCAGCCACTGCAGCACGAGTTCGATCCCCCGCCAGGGAGCTTCCCACAGGGCGCAGCAGACCTCTCCTGTCTCCCCGCTGCTCCCCTCAGCAGTGGATTTCAGTGGATCTTCCTGTTCTGCTCCCCACTCTGTTTCTGGGGAATGCTCTCGCCGCCACATACCTCTGGCCTACACGCCAGCTCTTGTATGCATACGTAAATAAATATTAAAAAAAAGAATGGTGATAACAGTAGTAACTAGAGTTATAAATAAAACAATTTTTGTTATTATAATTAAACCTTTATGTTTAATAAAGTCCATAAAACCAGATTTCATCTTCCCCCAAAGTGCCCCAGTTTATAATGGGGGTCCAAGTTCCCAGGAGCGTGAAGAGGTCTGTGAATCTGAGTTGCAGAGAAGAGTCCTACTTGTGATGAATCAGAAATCAACTCTTTCACTGTTTAACAGATTTACTTGAGAGGGTGGAAAAAGTTGTGTACAAAGAAGTATCCTGAGAAAAACTTTGTTCTAGATTAAATAGGAATGATCTGGAGATACATTAATCATACTGTCTTATAATATGCCTGTAGTTGCTTTGTATTGAAATTTCATGGATTTTTTTTTAAATTCAGAGTACAGGAAATCAGACCAGAGATAGAAATCCTGATTACTGAGAATTTTAAACATAAACTTCATCTCTTACTGTAAGATTACATTAGGCTTTAAAATATGATTTTGTGGACTGTGAGAACTAGAAGTTCCCTTACGGATGATCTAACAGAGATGTTCATGCTTTGTTTTATATTTTTTTGTTTAGTTTTTGTTAGGGAGGTAGCATCGGTTACAACACTGCACAGGATTTAGGGGAACAGGTTCATTCCTTTTCAGATGTCTGTCACACCACTACTTCCAAGAGATGTTCACATTTTGGCAAATGAAATGTTATGCAGAAACCCATTTTTTTTAAGCACAAATAAACTTAATAAAAAAAACTGAGTTTCTTTTTGGTAAACAAACTTTTGAAATAACCAGACACTTTAGCCTAAGTGTGCACATTATGCATTTTTAGTTTCTCCTGTGTATATGTGTTGTTTGTGTTATAGTTTATATACAGTTTAAGGAAGCTGAAGTCCAACTTCATCCATGTGACCCTAAGAATTTTAGGCACATACCTGACCATCACTAAGTTAATAGGGTGTTTCATACACAGACGAGTTGACAGAGACACAGAGTGGAGGATTCTTTGGTTCGGGGTCATAGTGGCAGCCAGGGAACTTTTGCCTATTAGACCTGTGCTCTGTTCGCCTCACACCACCTCTATTATGGGATCACTTAATTTATCAGTGCAAAAAGCAAATCCGTAGGGAGGCTGTTAGCAATTTACTACTTGCAGTCCTTTTGGGAATCTGTAACTGCCCTTTCATAAATGCTGCTCATTATGATTAAGAATTTGATTAAATGTAGAAGTCTAGAGTTTATATAATGCAACAGACATATTTAATAAGAATCTGAAGTGTCAGAGGATCAGGAATTGGTATTCAGCTCTTGGAACATGGTTCTTTGCAATCCTAATCAAGCAAAGCGTTTTCAAGAACCTGCTTTGTGCTGGTATGACCGATTTCCCCTCAAGGAGCTTGCAGTTTAATTAAGGGAGTGGATATTTGAAACTATCATGCCAGTGCTTGAGTAATAGTTCCTGGGAGACTCAGGGGGACTTCCTGGAGGTAGGGGCATCTGTACTTAAAGCACGAGTATCACTTAGTGCAAGGCAAAGACGTAGGTGCAAGGACGGGGGATATTTATGGGCTCGGACAGCAATTCTGAGTTAAATACCGTCACTTGACCGTTTGAACAGAGGGAGATGAGTTCCCAGAGCTTCAATTACACTGTTGCTGGAGGACTGGGGTTCCACTCAGGATGGATCTCCATCTACTCCACACCCCTGTCCTCCAGCGGCAAGGAGGACAGTCAAGGAAGGACGTTTCGCAAACAAAGGGTGTGTTGGGAAGGCACTGACAGGGCTGGAAGGGCAGGAAGAGGATATCCGCGCACACTCAAAAGGCATGATATTGTAAGGCATCTTATTCAGGTTTTTCTTCTTACTGTATCATTAAGGAAAACAACCACCCATTGGAACTCCTCTGCCTTTGCTGCCACCTCTAGACTCGTCCCCTCTTGTAACATCAGCCTTGTTTATTTTTATTTTGTGTGGGATCCCCAGCCCCCACCCTTTGTTCCTGGGTTGTAGTTTGGTGTCAAGTCCTGGGCGAAGCTAGAATGTAGAGTCAGGCTGGGCCCCTGTTCAGGACAAAAGTCTCCGTTTCAGGGTATCTGCTGAAAACAGCAGGAGACATTATAGCCAAATTTGCATAACGAGCTAGACCACTTCAATAGGAAGTTGAGTGTAAACAGAACTAGAGGTAGGATGTTTTGAGCAGTAACAGCTTTGCCCCCCCCCCCCAGGGCAACTTCCCCTATTCCCTGCCCCTTAACTCCTGCGAGACTACGATGCATCCCCAGTACACATCCCCACCATGCACCTTCCTCCCTACTGCCCACCTTCCCGGAATCTAAGCCCTTCTAATAAAAATGTGAGACTGGGCCAGAAGAGCTGCCATTGCCCCAGAGATGTGAGCCTTGAGGCTGCACCGAAGGGGTGGTCCCTCTAGGTGACCCCTTCTCTTTCTCTCACTATTGAGACTCTTGAGTCGTTTCATTCTCCGTCCTGTGCCGCTTCCAACGTTGCAGCCCAGCGAGGCGACAGTTTTGTTTTGCCTGTCACCTGTGTTTCTTTACATTCCACACAGAGGCAAAATCAGCCAATGTTTGTCTTTCTCCTTCTGACTTATCTCACTTTACATAATCCATGCGCTCAATGGAACAGAAGTGAGAGCCCGGAAATAAACACATGCGTCTATGGGCACCCAATAAATGACAAAGAGCCACAATCACACGACCGAGAAAGAGAATCTCTTCAACAAACGGTGTTGGGAAAACGGGGCCCTCCCACGTGAAAGAATGGAGCTGGCCCGCTCCCTAGGTGCAGACGTGAATGAATTCCCAATGGACGGGCGGCTCGGGTGGAAGCCCCGGGGCGCTAGACCACAGAGAGGAAAGCGCAGGTGGCCACCCCAAGAGGTCGGCATTGGCGAAGTTCTGGGGACCCTACAGTGATGGCACCGGCAAGAGGATGATTTGGGATGACGGCAAATCAAGCAACTGCTGCACCGTGAAAAGAAAACAGCAGCAGACCAAAAAGCCTGCCAAGCGGGAGAAGACCTGCACATCAAACGTCCAGTGAGGGCTGATACGTGAGGGACATGAAGAACTCGAGCGACTCCACCACAAAAAAGCAGACGCCCAATGACAGGGCGTCGCGGAGCGGAAACGGCGCTGCTCCCACGAGGGGGGCGACAGGCTCGTTGTCACCTCCTCTCAGGGGACTCAAACAACGCCCCCGCCAGAGACCACCTGGCACCTGTGGCAACAGGCCAGTCAGAGAGCTCAGACGCCGGAAGTGCTGGAGGCGCGTGTGGAGATGGCCCCGCGCTGTGGGCGGGAACTCACGCTGGGCGGCCATTTTGAAAATCAGTGTGGCTCCTCCTCGGAAATTCGAGACCACTCGTGTTCAGATATTTCATTATTGACCTCTCCCCTCCCCACCCTCCCTTCCTTTTCTTTTTCTTTTTTTTTTTGAAGATTTATTTTTTATTTATTTTTTAAATGATTTATTTATTTATTTTTCCTTTTTTTTATTTATACATACAAGCTGTGGTACAGGTCAGAAGTGTGGGTTGGCGAGAGGGTTCACCAGAGACAGAGCGGGGAGCAGAACAGGCAGATCAGAAACACACTGCTGAGGGGAGCAGCGGGCGAGGCAGGAGAGGTCTGCCGCACCATGTGGGATTCTCCCTGGCTGGGCGTTGAACTCGCATCAGCGCTGCCGACAGCTCCACAGCGCAGCGCTTAACCGCTGCGCCACTGGGGAGGCCCTATTTTTTATTTTTGCATACAAGCTGGGGTGCAGGCCAGAGGTGTGGGGCAGTGAGAGGGTTCACCAGAGACAGAGTGGGGAGCAGAACAGGCAGATCAGAAACACACTGCTGAGGGGGGCAGCGGGCGAGGCAGGAGAGGTCTGCTGCGCCATGTGGGAAGCTCCCCGGCCGGGCGTCGAACTCGCGTAGCCGCTGCCGGCAGCTCCACAGCGCAGCGCTCAACCGCTGCGCCACCAGGGAGGCCCTCCCTTCCCTTGACAGACATCATTTGTACTTCTCATGTTTCAGTTTGCTGCTGAGGTGGCTAGATGCGTAAAGCAAGCACTCAGGGAAGTGTACTAAAAAATACGAACTTGGGTATTTTCAAATGGACTGTATACTAGTAATGAGGCTTACTGTCCTCATGAATTTTTTTATCCTCATGAATTATCGAGGCAGGAATTATTATGATGACATTTCTGATATATTTCCTTGTTGAGTTGTGAAAATGTGCCTTTTAATAGCCCAAGGATGACAGTGTTTTCAAGGGGAACAAAGACTTTTCCAAACGAAGACATGCCATGTCGGCGTCCCCCGGGGCTCTATGGGGCTACTCAGCTTTGTCCCTGGGCTGGTTATGCCAACTCCGAGTTCTGGGTTCACTGCCTTGCAGTGGCCGCCGCCGCCACCCTGCCTCCAACCGCTTTAGTTTGGGCATCCAATTCCCTCACAGTCTCCTGGGCTCTGCTTGCCCATCTGCTACGGTGGTGGCATGAAGCCCCGGGAAGAAGGTAGCAGTTAGAAAGCTCCAACGGAAGGTAGCACCAGCAGAACCCCAGGTCAGTAGTGACCGCACCGGGACACAGACATTCACCTTCTCTGCCCAGGCTGAAAAGTCAATAGCAGAAGCACACGCCCGGCACTGCGTGCATCGCTTTACGTCTGAGAAACATCGTCGGCTGTGTCCACATCTCACCTCTGAGGCAAAGACTTTCAGTGCATTGCTGGTGACTTTGAATTTCTTGTAATGATTTGGTTCTCTTAGTTCTAGATGGACAACTGGGTGGGTGCCCAGGCAATGCCGATGGACCAGCCACAGCGGCTTCCCCGGTCTTCCTCTAAGAGCGGGACAGGGACATGAGCCGATGGAGACGGGCAAGCGCCAGCTGCGCCAGAAGCCCGGCTGGATGTCACTGGAAGAACCGCGTCCATTAGTGCAGAGCAGCGGGGCCTAAACGAGTTGGAGAACCAACAAACTGGGCTTGCGACTTGAGTCCACCCTTTGTCCACCTCGGCGTCCCCCTGAAGTCTGGTCCCTGTTGGGAGACACGAGCCTCACAGCTGCACTTGAGGCTGGCACCGTGGTTTTCCCATTTGACCCACAAGGAGACTGGCTCCCAAAGGGCGGGGCCCACTTGCCCGGCAGCCGCCACGTCTGTGGAGCTGGGTCCACATTCTGAGTCCTTTATTACCCGCGAGGCTGCCTCGCCTGAGAAGGAGCTTGAGTGTTTCCTTAGTCCGCGAGCCGATGGCTAGGTAAGCGGGTAGAGGCACCAGGGACGTAGTAATCCGAGAGTCCTCTCGACTAAGCCGTGGGCCACCCAGAGGACAGGCACAGAGGGTCAGTGAGGGACCTGGGGACAACGTGGTCGCTTCCCCTTTGGGGGCTGACTCTGCGAGGAAAAAGCAGAGCGCTGCGTGTCAAGCACAGAGAAGCAAAGGCACGAGGCTGCTGCTCTGCGGCGGAGACGTGCGCTGTCAGGATGAGCTGGCAGCCAGCGGGACGGCCCCCGATTAGCACGCCTTCAGAGTGCCGTATGTGGGTGATTAATGAAGTGACAGCCGGAAGCAAGAACACAGGGCTCGCTTGGGGAGACAAGAGTCTGGGGAGGGGGGCGCAGAACCACTCAATCAACTGCTCGTGGCATGTGTGAGGGCCACCCACCAGCCCCAGAAATGCTCTCCCCCACCACGGAGACAGAGATGGAAAACAAGTTGTTGACAGCAGCTTCTGATTCGGTGGATGTTGGCAGACGCAGCCTGTACTTAGCTTTGTATCAGACTGAATGGAATGTTTTCAACTTTCCTAACCATTTGGCAGTTCGCAGAAGACTCGGGAAAGGCCGTGTGGGTCCGAGAGAAGCTGCGTCGCAGAGATTCGCGCTGGTTGCTGCTGGAATGAGGGTCCCTATCCGGTCCGTGGTGTCGGTCACTCCTAGCTGGATGCCACCAAGCCTTCCGGGAGGGCAGGGTTCTCAGTCTCAATTATTTCGAAGTGCTCACAGGGGTTTTCCTCCACTCTGCTGCCAGCTCCACACCAGGGAGAAGCCTGGAGGGTCCTTTGTGTGTCCTCTAGGACAAGGGCGGAGCCTCGGGGCCGGCTAGGGCTGGTGTGTTTGTGCTTGTGCCCTGGGCAGGGAGCCACTGCCGTGGGCTGAGTGAGCCACGGCGGATTAAGTCCCCGAACTGCATCGAAGCACTCGCGGTCTGTCTGTCCACGGAGGCTCTGGGCCGAGCTGACCTGCCACTGTCTTTGTCCGATGGCTCACCCCTCAGTCAGGAAATGAATCTTTTTGTGCTGACCCTGTGTCAGGCTGGCCCTTAAGCTCCCTGATGCAGCACCGGAAGGATGCCTGAGCGTGAGCGGTCACTTCCCGTCTCCTGCGAGGCCCCCAGAGGGCTGAGGTGCGACTGAAGGGCGTCCTGCTCCCGGCGACCTCGAGGTTGCCTTTAGCTGGCCCGCAGGCCCTTGGGGGGTCCCAGCCCCCCTTCTCCCCGGGCTCCCCTGCTCCACTTTCCTGCCTCTGCGAAGAGTTTCTTTCTCTAGACCCTGCCGGAGCGGCCCAGGAGACGTGCGAAAGGAGCGTTCCGGGTGGCGTTGCGGCGGAGAAGGCCCAGGAGGTGGGGCGCCAGCTCCCGCGGACACGACGCTGAGCTCGGATGCTGGACTCCAGGCTAAGTCGCCAGGAAGCCGGGGTTGGGGCGCACCCTGGGGGCTGCAGGGGAGGCCTGGCCCGAGGGCACTGCTGCCGGACGTCCGTCCCTCAGAACCGAGGCCCTGCACGCTGCCCCGCCGAAGCCCCAGCGTGGGGGGCTCAGCACAGGAGCCCGGGGTCTCGCTCGCCAGGCGCAGCCCTGCACCCCTGCGTGTCACCCCTCCCGGCACGAGCCAGGCTCGGGCGGCCGCTGGCGGCCAGGAGGCACTGCGCTGCCCCCACCAACATGAGTCTTCACGACAGGCGGAGATGGCCCGGGCGCTCGGCCAAGGCGTGACGGGCCCCCCCTGCCCCCTCCACGGGGCGCCTGCCGCTGCACAGGCACAAGGCCGCCCCTGCACCAGAGACCCTCCCGGCGAAGGCCGTGCCGAGCAGGGGTGCTTCTTGCCCTCGGTGCTGAGCACGAGGGTTGGAGAGGCCATGGTGTGTGTGTTCCTCGTCCTGATGCTCTGTCCCCACGGCAAAGCACAGCCCTGCGGCCCTCAGGTCAGCCCGTCTACACTGGCTGAAGGTTTGAGCCACAGTGTGTCTCCAGAGGCTGCTGGGCCCCTCCCTAGCTCAGAGGCCACGTCCACGGTCCTTTTCCAGTTGGCAGATTCACAGCTGACCCTCGCTGCCCAGGACCGTCCTTCCCCAGCTGCCCGGGGTGGGGGGGAGGGAGGGCTGAGCCGCCCAGACCTGCCCGACCTGCCGCTGGGCTCACCTGTCCCAGGTGTGTCGGCTGCAGACGCGGGCTCCTGAGGTGTCCCAGGTACTCGCATTTGAAAGAAATGCTGTGTCTAGATTGGACGGCAGGCTTGTGATTATGCTTCTCCACATGATTAGGTGACATGATGGACGTGCCCTTTATTCCGAGGGGATATTCGCTGCTCAGTGGTGGGTGGAATTTTCCAGAGTGGGAGGATTCACACTGCGGACCTTGAGCCGCCTGCTTTCATTAGTTATTTATAAGGCTCTTATTAGACTGGTGAAAGCCACACAGGAGAAAAAAGATAAGTCATTGTTAATCAATTTCTAATCTAATCTTTTCATTACTTAGCGGCTGGAAGACTTCGCTCGCCGAGGGTTTGGTTCAGATTGCAAATCACAACCCTGTTACCTGGGACGTCGGCTGATCAAGAGAACGTTTAACGTTTTTAAATGAGTATCTGCGTGTGTGTTTGCGGTCGCTCCTTTCCTCAAGAATCCCTTAACCCCCTGCTCTGTGAGAGAGCAAAGTACCACCTTCGGCTTGGGATTCAAGCCGAACGAAGCCCCACACCACGCGCGCAGCCTTGCTGGGCACCACGTCCACCTCTGCTCCCGGCCACGCTGGGGGCCCCTCCTGCCCTGTCAAGCAGGAGCAGGGGGGTGTCCTGTCTGGCTGAGGAAAGGGCCGGTGGGGCTGGCCTGTGGGACTTCAGGCCCAAGCCTTTTTTATTTTTAAAGATTTATTTATTTATGCATACAAGCTGGGGTACAGGCCAGAGGTGAGGGGTGGTGAGAGGGTTCACCAGAGACAGAGTGGGGAGCAGAACAGGCAAACACACTGCTGAGGGGAGCAGCGGGCGAGGCAGGAGAGGTCTGCCGCGCCATGTGGGAATCTCCCCGGCCGGGTGTCGAACTCGCGTTGCCGCTGCCGACAGCTCCACAGCGCAGCGCTCAACCGCTGCGCCACCACGGAGGCCCTGAAAGCCTTTTTTTTTTTTTTAAGATAATTTATGTACTCAAGAGCTGGGGTGCAGGCCAGAGGTGTGGGGGTGAGATGACTCCCCAGAGACAGAGTGGGGAGCAGAACAGGTGGATCTACTGAAATCCACTGCTGAGGGGAGCAGCGGGGAGTCAGGAGAGGTCTGCTGCGCCCTGTGGGAAGCTCCCTGGCTGGGGATCAAACTCGTGCTGCAGTGGCTGGGGACAGCTTCATAGGCTGCGCCTTAACCCCTGCACCACCAGGGGTCCAAACCTTTAACTGCTGCTGTGGAATGCCCCAGCCGTCCTTCACCCCTGCTTGGGGACTGACACTGGGGGTGCTAATGTCTGAGCCCTGCTTGGTAATGGGGTGGAGCAGAGCACCCCGCAGGCCGCGGAGCTGTCTCGTGAGCGTGCAGCAGACTGGCGTGGCTCCAGCCACCACGCTTGTTCGTTCCAGCAACAGACCTGAGTCTGCATGAACAAGGCATCAGAGACGTCTTTCCTCTGGAATTTTTGCAGCCAAATTCTACATTCGAGCGCAGTCTGCCTGGGTTGCCTATGTGCAGCGACAGCAGAGACCGTCCCCGAGGGGCAGGCGTGTGGGAGCAGGAGGATTTAGCTCCGCCTCACCCTCTGCAGCACCCAAGGCGCGCCCCTGCACCTCCAGGTGCAAACCACTGAGGGGTCCCCAGTCATCTCTCAGTGGGCGTTGAGTCCAGAGGTTGCGAGCGGATCAGGACCCGCACACCTGTCATCCCTCGGCCACGGAGCATTTAAAAAGGAACTGAGCCGGGCCCCTCTGGTGGCACGAAAGGTAAAGCGCAGCGCTGTGGAGCTGTCAGCGGCTGCGGTGGCGCGAGTTCGATCCCCGGCCAGGGAGCTTCCCACAGGGCACAGCAGACCCCTCCTGTCTCCCCGCTGCTCCCCTCAGCAGTGTGCTTCAGTGGATCTGCCCGTTCTGCGCCCCACTCTGTCTCTGAGGAATCCTCTCACCACCCCACGCCTCTGGCCTGTACCCCAGCTTGTGTGCATAAATAAATAAATCTTTAAAAAAAAAAACAGAACCTGAGCCAATGTTTAAGCATTTGGAGAGGACTCAAAGTTCTGGGGCTCCCTTGGCAAAGTGAAGAGTCAGGAGCTCCCGACCCCCAACCCCCCCACCCCAAGGGTCTCCTCGGCGGGGAGACTCACGGGTCTGTTTGACTCAGACAAAGTCTCTCTGTCCCCGTCCGGTCAGATACAGATGGGGAGAGCTGTTTCTCGAAAGCCAGCGTCCTCTGCGCCTGAGCGTGGGGATGAAGACCGAGTCCCCCTGGCCAGCACGTGCGCTTCGGGCCCAGCCCTCCTTTGGGCACAGCGATGAGGTGGGCTAGGAGTCACGTCACAGAGCCGGCCGCTCGGCGCCTCACCCCTCCTCTAAGGGACGGGGTGGCCAGGTGTACCTGCCCTCTCTGGAGGGCCAGCGGGGCAAGCCACACGCGGGGTCTGGGAGAGGCACGCGTCACCACCCCCCGGGGACCTCGCCCAGGCCGTCAGGAAGGGCGCCCCACCCTTCCAGCTCCTTCGGCCACAGCCTCCTTCCCCCGCCTGCCGCAAGCTCTAGCCTTTGTTCCAGATGACGCGATGCACACGGGGTGTTTCTGATGGTTCTAGCTGCTATTTTGTCTTTTCATACCTGCATTTTAGTATTCACTGCCACCTCCACCACTCAGCGGATGCATTTCAATAACAGGTTTGTCTGTGGGCTGGGCTCGCTCCCGGGAGGCCGCTCGTCTGTGTTCTGCGCGAAGCACAGGGCTCGGCACACAGCGGCGCTCAGCTCGGCAGACGGACGAGGGGCCTGCTCGGACCAGGGGAGGCCTTCCCACCCCACGTCCTCATTTTGGGTAGTGAAGTTTCTCATAAAACGTCTCCATGGCAACGCTTCCCTAACAGAAGAATTGCAGGTTGGGCATAAAAGCCCGACCGTTTCTTTTAAGTGCCCCGGCACACTAATAACTGTTAGTTTGCAATCACGGACTACAAAGGAAACGATCCCAGGAATAGCTGAGATTCCAGGTGTGAATTCAACAGCAAGCGTCCTGCGTGCCCTTGGGGTTTGGTTTCGAGGCGGGAGCGGAGGTGACTCGCTTTGAATGCACTGAAATCAGATTCGACACCCGCCACCGCCTAGAATGCTAAAGACACAAAGGGACGGACAGGCCCTCACCGTCCGGGCAGCGTAGATGTAAAACTACTGTCGACTTTCGATCCTTAAAAACCCTGTCTGGAGGAGAACCGATAGGGCGGGCTTCCTGCGGGGGGCTGCTTCTCCAAGGGACAGCTCTCAGGGTCCCACCTGCTCCACAGGACTCGGTGACAAATTCTCCCCTGCTGTCCCAGGCGGCTTCCATCGCTCCGCCCCTGGCAGAGCGAGGGGACATTGGTTAGCACTGACCACATCAAGCGATACACGGGTCGAATTCACCCTGGGCTTCCTTCCCCTCAGACTCAGGAGTCCAGTTCTCAAGCTTCTCTCATGTATCAGTTCGGCAACTCTAACCGTTTTTGTCATTTCCTCTCACTCTCAGTCAAATCCTTTCCAATTCCTCTACATCCTACTTAAATGTTTTCTTGCCCGAGTTAAACAGCAGGGAGAAGTGGACGGACGGCGGGGAAGCGGGCAGGAGTCTGGGCTGCGGCTCCTGGCCTCATCGCAGGGCCAGGCCTTCTGCAAGTTTCCTTTCTGCTGAGAGGAACCCAGAGCCCTGGTTTAGCAGCTACTTCTTGGTGTTCTACATTCTGGATCTTTCTTAGCCGTGTGTAAGAAATTATTTTATTTGATTTTTTAAAAAGATTTATTTATTTATGCACACAAGCTGGGCTGCAGGCCAGAGGTGTGTGGGGGTGGGGTGAGAGGATTCCCTAGAGACAGAGCAGGGAGCAGAACAGGCAGATCTACTGAGATACACTGCTGAGAGGAGACAGGAGAGGTCTGCTGCGCCCTGTGGGAAGCTCCCTGGCCGGGGATCGAACTTGTGCCGCAGCCACCGACAGCTCCACAGAGTTGTGCTTAACCTGTTGTGCCACCAGGGAGGCCCTGAGCGAGAAATTATTTCACCCCACGATGAGCTGTTTGGGAAGAAGCCATTTGCCAGGAGGGAACGACAGGGCTCAAAGAGGGAGGTGGCTCGTGGAGGGTCTGGGAAGTCAGACGGGAAGGGGTACCTGTTCTGTTCAAAGGAGGGACCCCCGCTTCCCCCTGAGTGCCGTCCAGTGTAGAAGACATTCTTGGCTGCTGTTGTTTTTGAGACCCCATAAATCTTTATTTAGAGTTCAACATCCCAACTAGAAATGATGATTAACTCACAAAATTTCAGCCAACGCGCCGCCCAGCCCGAGAGGGCCCCGCAGGCCTGGCTCCATCAGGGCTCCGCGTGGCTGTTCCTGCCAGGACCCGAGACCTCTACCTTCCTTATTTCTGTCACAAGCCTCTGAAGCCATTGGCATCACTGAGATACAAACCCTAATATGCAAACACGTTCCTAAAGTTGCATTTTGCAAGACCGTAAAGGAAAGGCACTTGGACTCCTCACTCTCTGGCGACGGAGCGCAGATGTGGTGGCAGCTAAAAGTGACAGAAATCTGTGTCAACGCGCCTGCTTTGGTCTTTGGGACAATCAGTGGCGTAGAGAGTCGAGCCCTCCAGGAGACTGGGCTGTTTGGTGCCCCTGCCGGTGGCTGTTTCTGGCGAATCTGAGCCGAGCCCAGGGCAGCAGACTCAAAGCCGAGGAAGGAATGTGCCCGTGTGTGCTTAGTGCCCTCATTTCAAACCCAGCAGGTTCAGCACATTTGCAGAGGTTGGTCTAGGATAGAGTTCTCCGTGCGGGAAGGCAATTTCACCAAATGCTTTACCCTAATTACACAGCACAGCTATTTGCATAAGTAACCAGCCTGTGTGTGCAGGCACCCGGCAGGGTCTGTGCTAGCAAAGCACAAGTCAGACTTTGATAACTTTCGAGAAGATGACAAGAAGTCCAGCCCTTCGATGTTTAATCTCCAGTTGAGAATGTCAGCTGGCTCACCTGTGTCAAGTGTCTGCTGGCGCGTGGGTGCGAGGGGACCGGCCTGGTGGTGACCCCGGGTGTGGCGTTGTGGGGTTTGGGTAAAAGGGGGACATCCCTTGTGTCACAGAGCCAGCCCAGACGGGGTGTCCCTCTGCCCGTGTGGAGAGGGCTGTGTCTAAGGAGCTGTGGGCAACAAACTCCTTCCTGAGGCGAGGACTCGAACTACCCCGAGGACAGTGCGCCTTCAAGTTTGGTGGGACACTGCTCACATGCTGTTTTCTAGGAAAGAAAATAGGGGTTCTTTTTAAGGAACAACATCTCTGAGGCTTGAGCCCTCTGCCCAGCAGAAGCCGTTGGATTTGTGGGATTGAAGGGTGATGTCAGTTTTAAAGCCGGAGGGCAGCCGGCACAGACGAGACTTTGTCTAGCAAGTGCAGGTCAGACGACGCGGCCTTCTCCGCAGAGAAGCTGGGCTCCGCCCCATTTCCCTTCCAGGGGAACAGAAGTTCCATGAGATTTGGGGTGACTGATGGAAAGCAGTCCTTTGATTTCTAAATTTCCAGTCATGGGCGAGGAGGCGACAGAAACAAGCCTCGTGGAGGATGAGTGGAAGGACGCGTCCTCCTAGGCCTGTGGCAGCACCTGACCCTCGGCTTCCCCTGCAAGGATTGACGGGGCACGTCGGAGTCACAGCCCTTCTGTCACCATCTGCTCCAGGACACCCAGCCTGCACGACACCAGCAGTGCACACCTGCCCGGGCGAGCACACCTGCCTGAGCGAGCACACCTGCCTGAGCGAGCACACCTGCCCGGGCGAGCACACCTGCCCAGGCAAGCACACCTGCATGAGTGAGCACACCTGCCCAAGCGAGCACACCTGCCTGAGAGAGCACATCTGTCTGAGCGAGCACACCTATCTGAGCGAGCACACCTACCTGAGCGAGCACCTGCCCGAGCAAACACACCTGCCCGAGAAAGCACACCTGCCTGGGCGAGCACACCTGTCCAGGCGAGCACACCTGTCCGGGCGAGCACACCTGCCTGAGTGAACACACCTGCCTGAGTCCACAGAGCCTCCACTTCCTTCAGCCTCTTTTGGTTTATTTGGGTTCAATCTATAATAAACCTTCATTCGCCCCGTGGAAGAAGAGGACCCCACATGCTCTGATCTCAAAAGCAGAAACTTGTGTCTTTGTTACACTATCCTGGCACGGGCAGGCCTCAGGGACCGTGAACAAATGACGAAATGAATGAATGAATGGAAGCGCCAACAGGAGGCCAGTGAACACGGAGCAGAGCACGTGGACGCAGTGAGGACCCACCACAGGGCCGCGCCAACAGGTGCACAGGTGCCAGGTGTCCCATGCACTGGGCCCCTAGGACACGGCATTGGCAGGGCCTGGGGGCCACGACAGGGTCACACCAGGTAAGGCTCTGGCTAGATTTTGGGGGGCGGCAAGATTTGGGTATGGACATAAGGGATGAAAAAGAAAAGGTAGGGAACAATAACAGGGGAGAGTATTTTGGGGTAAATTTGAACAGTTTTGAATGCAAGGGATAATGACGAGGAGTGGAAGAAGTTAAGTTGTGTGCAGAGGACTAAGAAACCATGGGATCAAAATCGAGGAAGGGGCCCCCCGAACACAGTTGAGGTCCCCCAGAACCTGGAGCTCAGGCACGTCTCACTAGGAAACGGCCTTCACCTCCTGAACCAGCATCGCCTCGAAACCAGCATCCTGACACCTGGGATTTGGGGAGAAATGGGGTCAATCTCCTCACGCAGGAGCCCACAAACACCACTGGGGCCAGCTTCAGGCCTCGGGGTCCCCAGGCCGCCTGCCCCGGGGGCCTTCCTCCCTCCGTGTTCTCCTTCCCCTCTGAAGAACGGCATGGCCGACCTGCAGGAGGCAGCTCCTTGAGGAAAATCCCGTGTCCCCGTCAGGGCGCGTGCACAGCTTGTCCCGGGGTGACTCAGGATGGCACTTCTCCTCAACACCCTGTAAGTCCCTGCCCTCACTTACGGGGACGCTCCGTCTGTGGCTGGCGGACGGCCTGGGCTGGGGCCTGCCTGTGATTCTGCTCTCACTCAGCACAGGTGACCGGCGGGCGGGCGTGAGGGTCTCTGAGAGGCTTAGAGCTGGGGGGCCCCATTTTGCAGAGACTGGGTCCCAGAGAAGGGGACGCAGCTCCTAGAGACTGCAGCGACCTGTGCGGGGGACCCGCAGGGTGGGAGGGATGAGGTTAAGGAAGACGGCACAGGCCAGGGCCTCACCCGAGAGCGCGGGTGCCCGCCTGCCTGGGGCCACGGGACTGCCCTGGGGCTCCTGTAGGGGCCTCACACCCAGGCCAAGGGCCTCCAAGCAACACTAAGCATGGGGGACAGCCAAGAGATACCTCACTAGGGCCTCCCTGGTGGGGCAGGGGTTACGTCTCATGACTATGAAGCTATCACAGCCACTGCAGCGCGAGTTCAAGCCCCGGCCAGGGAGCTTCCCACAGGGCGCAGCAGACCTCTCCTGTCTCCCCGCTGCCCCCTCAGCAGTGTATTTCCATGGATCTGCCTGTTCTGCTCCCCACTCTGTCTCTGGTGAACCCTCTCGCTGCCCCACGCCTCTGGCCTGTACCCCAGCTTTTATGCAAAAATAAATAAATCTTTTAAATAAAATAAAATACCAAAGAGGGCCTTCCTGGTGGCCTTGGGGGTGAGTCTTAGCACTATCACCTATATGGCCTGAGTTCGATCCCCGGCCAGGGAGCTTCCCACAGGGCGCAGCAGACCTCTCCTGTCTCCCCGCTGCTCCCCTCAGCAGTGTGCTTCAGTGGATCCGCCTGTCCTGCTCCCCGCTCTGTCTCTGGGGAATCCTCTCACCCCCCACACCTCTGGCCTCCACCCCAGCTCTTGTGTGCATAAATAAATAAATCTTAAAAAAAAAAGAGATTCCCTCACCAGCTAAAGACAGACAGGCACATGCCATTGTCACAAGTCATGTGGAAGCAGCTCCACGCGTGTCCTGCTGCCTGACACACACGTTTAGCAAGGGGCGCTGTCTCTGGGCCGTTCTCTGCGCAGAGCTATACGGTGGGAACTGGGATGAGTCCGCTCTTAGCACACTTTCCTCCGCCTTCGCCTGCTGAACGTCTACTGTGTCCGAGGCACTGAGGAGAGAAATAAACATGCAACTGCCTGTCCCCTCCTGTGAGTGATAAGGACACACGTAACGGCCTCGTCGAGGACTCAGCGTGAAAGAACACCCACATCACCACCAGATTAACCTCGCCATGTTCTTCATTCTGGGTTGCCTGTGGGGCTTTATCCACGTTCCTGTCTTTGGTAGAGTTTCGATCACGGCGTGTGACATTTTGAGGGGCTTTTTCTTATGCGGTGATTTTGCCGTGAGAGAGGATTCTTACTGTCGGGTTTCAGCTACGTATGGCCAGGCCTTGAGGGTCGGGATGCCAGCATTTGAAAGGAACAGTAAGTTGGATCCTTTCATTTGTGCTTTGCTGGAAGGGACACTTCATTCTACTACTGCGGCAATTAAAAACAAAGCCCTTTAGCGCTGACTTGAGTCTTGAATAAAGATGGAATCACAACATCACACCGCCACTTCGCACGCTCCTAGACCTCTGTAAACTCGTCCACTGTTTATAAATTGTTGGTAGCTACTCACTAATTGGCTAGTCTCACCTTGTCAGCCCTGGAGGCTCCAGGCCAGTGTAAATCAGCGCTGGTTAAGCACCATCACCAAGTGCAAGTGGATATTTAAGGAGAAGGAAAAAAATGCTAATGGCTTTCACACATGCACTGAAAAAAATTAATAACCTGATAATCTCTGGCAAAGGAGATAATTTTTCTCCCTCAAAGACTGTGAAGTTCAATGTTGTGTGATTTATCTCAATGACCTGCAAGTTCTGCACTTAATTATTTAAAACAAGCATCCACCGAGCCTTGAAGAAGCTTCCTGTGGGCGGCCTTTGTAAGCAGTCCGCAAAACCCCCGGAAGTCCTTGCGGGTGTGTCAGAGACGAAACTCTAAGAAGCAGGGACATGGTTCTGGTCAGCCAGCATTTCGGTGGACGCCTTTAGGGGTGTGAAGCCGAGGCTTTTAGGAAGGTGTGTTGTGCGCCCTTCGAGAAAGTCCTGGAAGGCCTTCACGGAGAAAAGCAGCCTCACTGAGTCAACAGGAACAGTGTGGATTCCACCCGGAGCCTTCCTGTCACTGCAGCAGGTCTCCCGGGTGCAGGCAGCTCTGTCCACAGCCGAGAGCACAGCCAGCAGGCCCCCGCGCCTGGCGCCCTTCCCGCAGACGCTGCTGCTCCCTGGTGTGTCTGTCTGGCCGGGGCAGAGTGGACAGCTGGCCGCTCAGGCCCACCCAGGGCAGTGGGCTTCCTGGACCTGGAAGCCGCGAGTCCATCTAGAGTCATCTGTTTCGTTGCACCTCTGGAGACATCACAGCATCTGAATCTCTGTGCCTTTGCGTTTTGGGGACTCCTGCATGTTGTAAGGACACAGCTACGCAGAAATAAAATGGGTGGCGCAGGGGTTGAGTCTCAGCACTATGAAGCTGTCTGCAGCCACCGCAGCACGAGTTCGATCCCCAGCCAGGGAGCTTCCCACAGGGCGCAGCAGACCTCTCCTGTCTCCCCGCTGCTCCCCTCAGCAGTGTACTTCAGTGGATCCGCCTGTTCTGCGCCCCACTCTGTCTCTGGTGAACCCTCTCACCCCCCCACACCTCTGGCCTGCACCCCAGCTCTTGTGTGCATACATAAATAAATCTTTAAAAAAAAAGTCGAGGTGGCGCGTGTGATGGGATGGGGCAGAGACACACGTGTCCCGTGACCACGTCAGCTTCGTGGTTTTGACCCTGGGCTGGAGTCGTGGCAGATGTGGCCTGGGGACAGTGGCCGAGCCACATCTGGACCTCTGTTTCTTCCTGATAACTTCCTGCTTTTCTAGAATTCTTTCAAGACACACAGTTAACAAAATCCAGTTGCCCAGGGGAAGCTCTCCTCCTTCTTGAGTCTCGACCACGCCATTTTCACTCTTGAACACGAAGCTGGGTAAGCTGTCCTCAGAGACATGAGCCGTCGCGCGGACGGCCCAGAACCGCATCCCTGCCGCATGTAAGGTGCGCTGGGGGCCCGCAGCTGTCCAGACCGCGGCCTTCCTCACGGCTTTTCTACTGGCGACGCAGCGGCGGGGAGCGGGCTGTCTCCAGCCTGGTCCACTGGAGCGTCTGTTCCATCGGGGGTGTCTGGCCCCTCAATTCCATGGCTGGGACCACAGCACCCTTTGCACCAGGGCCCAGGCGCGTGTCCCCTGCACAGGACGGGGCTGTGGGCCCAGTCACTGCCCTGGCCTCGCGGTAGAGGCCAGCTCGCTGGGCGCAGAGAGCCACGCAGGACGGGCGTCCTTGAGCATCCCTCAGTCACTTACTGGGGTGGGCTGTGCGGGAGGGAGGGGGAGGCGTGGGGTGTGCGCCCACAGTTCTCCTTGGCGAGCACTCTGAAAGAGCGGGCTGAGTTGAAGTGGGAGGTTTAGCTGGACGAGTCCACCTGTGCTGTCACCCCGGGTGGCGGGGAAGCCCATTAGCGAGTGTCCGCTGTTGTCAGTCTGGGGTGCAGCGTGGCCCTGCGGGCTGATCCTCCACAGGAGCCCACGACGGCCCCGTGGGGCGGACGAGGAGAGGGTGAGGGCGGGTTCCGCCGCCTTGCAGACAAGCGGCGAGGACAAGCGGGGTGATGGTTCAGTCAGATTTCCATTAAATCAAGAAAAACACAACTTGCCCCTAATGTCACCTCTGCCGGCTTCTCAGACCAGCTGCTTCCCCGACGCCCCGCCGAGGAACAAATTGCTTTCCTGGCAGGACGTTTGGACACGCCTGCATTAATAGCTGCGGACCCCAGCAGGCCACGCCAAGCGAGAAGGCCGTTTAATATGAACAACACTGTCATCTCAATTTAGGACAGCAGCTAGGATGCCCTGCTGGGCCCCGTGGCAGCTTCCAGAAGCACACGGCTCGCGATATTTTCACTGTCTTAAGGCTAGAGAAGGCCGGTTCTTCACTAGACAGACGAAGGACCGTGGGAGATGCAACGCAGGATGACAGCCGGGCCGCGCCGCCGGGGGCAGCGGCTTCGATTCATGGGGCTGTCGAGCCTGCAGAGTGAGGCCAATTTGGGACATCCCCTCCCGCCCCAAGCTCATCCCAGAAGCACCAGCTCTGTCCAGCCCAGCCCAGCCCAGCAGGCCGAAAGGCCAATCCATCACGGCCGTGAACGCGGGGGCGGGCGGTGCGGCTGGGCGAGTATTCAGATCCGAGGACACTTCAAAGTCAAGTGCGGCCCATGTCCTGATTTCTTGCTTCCTCATCCGTCCTTGGAGTTACGTGGACAGAAGCAAGAGGAGGCCGTTTCCCTGCACCAGGCCGGGTGTCAGAAAGAACAGTTGCCTGGTGTTCTGTTGTTTTTGACTCTAAACACGTTATGCATTGGTACATTCTTCAATAAATAGTTTCTATTTTATTTTTCTCCACAATAAAGATATGACTGAACCCAGTGTCTATAGATGGTGAGATTAAATTTTTGACAAGAATTCTCATAAGAAATTAGCTTCCCAAACATCTTTCCAAATCTGGAGATAACTACACTTCTGATAAACAGGCTTTAGCAATATCCATGGGTACACCGGCTTATTTTGAATCAATATCATTTCTGGATAATCATATTGAGAGGGATTCATATATAAATCGGGAAGGAATTATTGTCACACGGAACAGAATTACACATCTATCTCCTTCTGGACAGGCTGTCTGGATAGAGAGGGAGAGACGGCGGGAGCGTCCTGCCCGAGCGCGCAGGGAGAGGCAGTCGCTCATCGCCTGCTCTCCGCAGCGTCTCTCGGGAGTGGGACCATCGCAAACAACCCCATCGCCACCGAGAAGTGCCCCGAAGGACAGGCTGAGGACAGGTCACAAGGTCATTACTGGGGTTACTGAAATGTCCCCGTTGTCGACACTCATCCCAGCGGGAAAGGCCTTTCCGGGTTTCCTGTGTCTTCAGCAGGGCCACATTGCCGTCAAAGTTAATTTCCTATTTCCTAAGGATTTAATATTCTTTTCCCCCAAAGATTTATTTTATTTATTTATGGATATAAGAACAGGGGTGTAGGCCAGAGGAGCGGGGGCGAGAGGATCCACCAGAGACAGAGTGGGGAGCAGAGCAGGTGGATCTACTGAAATCCACCGCTGAGGGGAGCAGCGGGGAGACAGGAGGGGTCTGCTGCGCCCTGTGGGAACCTCCTTGCCCGGGGATCGAACTCGTCCTGCAGTGGCTGCGGACAGCTTCACAGGGCTGAGACCTAACCCCTTACGCCACCAGGGAGGCCCGGATTTAATATTCTTAAAATGTCTAGTGCTCTTCTCCTTCTGCCCCTCTCTTCCTTCTCCTCCTCCTCCTTTTCCCTCCCCTTCCCGTCTTCTTTGCACGCTTGTGTGCACACACAGAAGCTACACGTCCCAAAGCACATCTGAGAACCACCACCCCTGCGGACAGCACCGGCGGGGAGAGGGCAGCCTCTCAGCACAGACAGGGCAGGAAGCAGCGTCGCCCATGCGATGGAAAACTTGGGGAAACACGCCAACACAGTCCAGGCCCTGGGTTTAAGACACGACTGCTGCTCAGAAAGTTCTCGCTGATTTTGTAGATGGAACATTTAGCGCTAAAACCTCCTCTACTTATTTCCAAACTCCAAAAGTGTGTTGAGATTCCCGGTGGCCCATGGGCTCCTCCGAGGCCAGGGAGGGGGTCTTGTCCTGCATTCCCAGGGCTACCGGGACATCGGGGCCCCAGCAGAGGCTGCCTTTACCCTGGGCAAAGGGACCTGACTCCAATGCCCCGGGAGAAAAACAATAAGGGTCTGTGTGCTCTGGGGAGACGTTATGGCTACGCTGGTCCTGGCCGACAGTCAGAACCCAAACTGGCTTCAGTTGAAGGCTCTGAGTGGGGCGTCCCTTACCCAAGCGCAGCCCCTTCTGTCTGCAGGGTGGTCTGTTCCCCAAACGCCAGCAGAGCGAGGGGCAAGGGGCGGAGCGCCCAGTGGACGGTGGCGGAGGGGCATGGGTGCTGTGGCGGGGTGGGGCAGTCACATACGTCGGAGACACGTGAGCCTGCACCCCTCGTCACACACAGTGCTGTGAACCCGAGTTTACTGGTAGCAACCAGTAAGAAATAATGCAGCTAAAACTGTAAAAAGGCTCAGAGATGTTCTCTCCTGTGTGAAACAGAATGAGACGCCTGCTCTGGGCCTTGCAGATGCCGTCACCTGGGGGATAGGGGACACGTTACTTCGCAACCTTGGTGCCTTTAGGCCTGTGGCCACTGAGCTTGTCCTCTCAGGCCCCAAAGGGAGACAAACTTAAAAGGTTGCAAGCTGGGTGGGAAAGAGATCAAGGCTCAGGAATGCCCAAGAGCCCACTGCTAATTATTTATTATTATTATAATTATTAATATTTATTTTTACGTACAAGCTGGGGTACAGGCCAGAGACGTGGGGCGGCTAGAGGGTTCACCAGGGACAAAGTGGGGAGCAGAACAGGCAGATCAGAAACACACTGCTGAGGGGAGCAGCGGGGAGACAGGAGAGGTCTGCTGTGCCCTGTGGGAATCTCCCTGGTCGGGCGTCGAACTCGCGTTGCCGCTGCTGACAGCTCCACAGCGCAGCGCTCAACTGCTGTGCCACCGGGGAGGCCCCTAATTATTGACTGAGAGCTTTCTGCTCCCAGCTCTGGCTCCTTGGGCCCTCAGCACCCTCCATGCTCATCATAATCATCATCATCATCATCACCATCATCGTTATTGTTATTATTATCCCTCTTCCTACCTTACAGATGGACACTCATGAGTTAAGTGACTCACTCAAGTATACACAGGCAGAAAATGGCTTAGTTGTTAAATAAAGTTGCTAAATTTGTGCTAGAAAATCAATGAAACGGGCACCTGCTTCAGGTTACATTGCCCTAAGACTTCTCCAATGAGAAGCTAATTCTTTATCAGCTTCATAGGTTGGAAATTTTATTTATTTTCAGCCCATCTCATTCTAAAAGGATTTGTGACAGCCAACTTGCCTACAGTTACAAAAGCAAGCAGAAAATGAAATCAGGGTAAAATAAAAATCAATCAGACTAGGAAAATGGGACCAGATCAGAGTTTGCAACAAGAAGTTCTACTCTGTTACAGATTCGTCTTTGAGATTCCCAGCTGCCAAAGCAAAACAAGAAAAATGGAGAACTATATTTTCCTTATTCATCAGCTAAAATCATTCTTTAAGTAGTGTTTTTTCTCTCTTTTTAAAAATGTATTTTGAATTATAATTCTGGGGTTACACTGTTTACTTCTCTATATGCACATGTTCCAATCACCTTCCACCACACCACCTGTGGCCACCCCCTCTCTGCCCTCCCTCACCCCTTCTCCCCTCCCCTTCTCCCCTTTGCCTGCTGTTCCTTCATCTTCTCTGGTAACCAGTAAACTTTTTCACTAAATCCAAGATTTAGTCCAGCTGTATTCTGCCATTTTGCAGAATTTTGTATGCTTTTTGGTTATTTTATTCCAGCTGTAAGTGAAACCGTCCAGTATCTGTTTTTCATTTTCTGACTTATTTGACCTTGAGGTTCATCCCTTATGTCCCAAAGGCACTAATCCACGTTTCTGAAGTTGCTGTGAAGCATCCCGTTGAGTGTATAGTCCACGATTTCTTTCTCCAGCCATCTGCTGACGGGCACTTAGCTGGCTCCATTACTTGGCCATGTGGACAGTGCTGTGTGAACATCGGAGTGTATTTGTCTTTCCATATGAGAGTTTTCATAATTTTTGGATAAATCCGTAGCAGAAGCATTGCTGGATCTCATGGGATTTCCATTTTCCTTTTCTTAAGAGATCTCCGCTCCGTGCCCCACAGAGCCCGCACCAACTCGCGTTCTCGGTGCAGCGGATGAGCCCCCCCGCTCCACCTCCTCGCCAGCACTTGCTGATTCCACCCTTTTAGATGGTGCCCATTCTCAGGGATGAGGTGGTGTCTCATTGTGGCTTTAATTTGCATTTCCCTTATAACAGTTGATGTTGAACAATTTTTTAATGTATCTGGAGCCCGTGTGAACAGTCTTTAGAAAAATGTCTATTTAGGTTATGCCCATATTTTGATTTGGATGTCTTTTTTGTTGTTGGGTTGTATAAATATTCTGTATATTATGAAAATTAGGCCTTTGTCAGATGTGTGACGTGCAAGTATCTGCTCCCATTCTGCACGAACCCTTTTTGTTTTTGTGATGGTTTCTTTGAGATACAAGAGCTTTTTAGTTTCATGTGGTCCCACTTGTTCATTTTTTTGCTTTTGTTCCCTGCGCCATTGGAGTTGTGTCCCCAAGTACATCTGTACGGTGAATGTTCTGGAATGTGTCCCCGATGTTTTCTTTTAAGCATTTTATGGTTTTGGTTTTTATATCCAAATCCTTATTCCATTTTGAATTAATTTTTTCAAAGATTTATTTATTTATGCATACAAGAGCTGGGGTATAGGCCAGAGGTGTGTGTGTCGGGGTGGGGGGGCGGTGAGAGGATTCACCAGAGACAGAGTGGGGAGCAGAGCAGGTGGACTGACTAAAACATACTGCTGAGGGGAGCAGTGGGGAGACAGGAGAGGTCTGCTGCGTCATGTAGGAAGCTCCCTGGCTGGGGATCGAACTTGTGCTGCAGTAGCTTTGGATAGCTTCATAGTGCTGAGACTTAACCCCCTGAGCCACCAGGGAGGTCCCAATTTTGAATTAATTTTTGTGTATGAAGTCTGGATCTAGTTTTGTTTTGCCTTTTTTTTTTTTTAATGAGGCTATCATGGTTCCCAACACCATTTGTCATTTGTTAGAGTCTTTCCTTTTTCCAATCTATGGCTGTGGCTACTTTGTCAAAGATTAACTGTTTGCATTTACTATTCTGTTCCTTTGGTCTGTAGTTCTGTTTTTGCTCCAATACCATACTGTTTTGATTACTGTTGTTGTGGAGAATTGTCTGAAGTCAGGGAGTGTGATGTCTGTTTTTCTTTTTTTCTCTAATGGATTGATTTAGCTATTTGGGGTCTTTTGTGGTTCCATTCAAATTTTGTAATTGTTGCTGTACTGAATCTGTAAATTGCTGAGGTAACATCACCATTTGAATGACATTTATTCTTCTAATTCATAAGCATGGGGTATCTTTTCATTTGTGTCTTTTTAAATTTCCTTTAACAGTCTTATAGCTCTCAACATATAGGTCCTTTACCTCGTCCATCAAATTTACTCCCAGATATTTCATTCTTCTTGGTACAGTTGTATTGTTTTCTTAATTTCCCTTTCTTCTGATACATTGCTTGCATATAAAAATGCAACTGATTTTTGTATATTGATTCTGTATTCTGCTACTTTACTGTATTCATTTATTATCTCTAGTAGTATACTTTTGTGTGGAATCTTTGTGTTCCCTATGTATATTATCATGTCTTCTGCAAATAGTAAAAAAGAAGTTTCACTTCATTTCCAACTTGGATTCCTTTTATATCTTTTTTTTCCCACCTACTTGCTCTGGCTAGGGCTTTAATGCTATGTTGGACAATAGTGGACATCCTTGTCTTGTTCCTGATCTTAGTAGAAATGCTTTCAGTTTCTTACCATTGAGTATGATGTTGGCTGTATGTTTGTCACACAGACTTTTATAATGTTTATATAAGTCCCATAGCTTATTCCCATTCTTTTGGAAACTGAATTCCTGCTGGCTGTGATTTTAGCCCTAAGAGGGGGTCAGACTTCTGACCTCTAGAACTATAAAGTAGTGCCTTGTATTGTTTTAAGTCACCAACTTTGTGATCACTTGTAATAGCAACAATGGAAGACTAGTATGAAGATTATTTCTGACAACTTAATTTTTGATTAAAGGGCACAGAATCGGCTTAGGCTATCGTCCCTAGTAAAAACTTACTTTCCCTCAGTGTGCTGTATAAGCTAATGAAGGACCATTACATTTATCATCAGCTCTTCATCAATGGAAGTGGTGGGCAAAAACGTTTAGAGATTAAATGTCAATAGAAACAAAGTGTCCTGACCCAGTGATGACCAGGTGATGGTGGCTAAAACCCCCACTCAGCATGCTCTGTGTGGCCTGGCCATTAAAATATCAGCCTCCTGAAATTTCTATGATGTCCTAAAGCAACGTTACTTCAATAAAAAGAAATTATTTTCCTCCAAATACAATAAAATCTACCCATTGTCATCAATTTTAATGCTTATTCAGTGTACAGAGCTACAAAGTCCAAAAACCAAAAATGAAACTCTGTCGAACGATAACTGAAAATTACAGAACAACTTTACCATAAATACATGACAAATGGATTCACAAGCAAGTGGATTTTATTCATTGTGGGTGGCTTTGCTGAACAGTAAAAGTCTCCCTAGGAATCTAAACTAATTTTAATTAAATCAACTTGTATTATTGTTCTGTTGTCATCATGATTTGCTTTCAACATGCCTTGGTGAAATGTGAATCACTATATAGATGCAAACTACCATTATCTGCTTGTTGCCACTGATGCTGGCATGGTAATTATTAAGAATGGGTTTTGTCTTAAATTAAGTTTTAACAAGATTTAGGTGATTTTTTTCTGTTAACAAGATTTAGGTGATGCCTCCCCAATGTTAGGTTGGAAAGTTAATAAGCCAATGGTGTTCTTAAAGTATTTCAAAATTTCCTTTCAAGTGTGGTTTTCTGAGCATTCTGCATCTCTCCCAGGTCGTGGGGGCACTTTTACAGCATTGCCTTTACAGACTCAAGCTAAATCTGCAGGAACACAAACTTCAGCAATAACTGGATTTAAAAAGAATTGGCAGGGATGGTGGGTGGTACGTCTCTGGTGAAGTGTTCCTTCCAGATAATGGAAGCCTTGGAAAGAGCAATCTGAAGTAGACAATAAAGCCGGGGATGGTACCAGAAGGGAAAATAAATAGCAAAATGCCATTCCTCAAAGACGTCTTAAACAAATTCCAGACTGCGAACCACACTAATTGTTCCCTTTCTTCAAAACTTTGTGCATATTTTACTCATACAGACATTGCAATTTAAAGTACTTGAATGTCTCTGACAGATTAAATGGAGATGCAATAGAAATTAAGTAAAGATTTCTTCTGTGAATGAATGCTTTTGAAAGAACAATGTGAAAATGCTATAATAATACGGCCCCAGCTACGCAATGAATTTGAGAGATGCTTCATTATAAAACCAGAGAAGGGAAACGATCTGATGGCAGGAAAAATTTAGTTCAGATAATCAGGAGGCAATAAGAGGCACGACTCCCAAACCCTGAATATTAAAATATTGGCAGAGACCAGGGAGACCCTGGACATGGTATTTCTGAATATCTAGGAACTATCAATATGACGACAGTTATGATGTCACATTGCACCCAAAGCAGTGTATCAGAAAAAACTTCTGTGTGGACTTGGAAATAGGTGTTCTAATTGTAGGTGCTAAAAACACTTTGCGTATTATTTGGCTGTCGAATAGTCTCTGGATATAATTGACAAAATAATGATTGAAAGTCATTCTTGGCAAGCAACACGATAGCCTAGAGGAGGTTATTAGTCCGTGTACCAAAGACTTTCATCATCTCTACTGATGGCCCAAATAGGTAACACACACCACAAAGGTTATCTGCAAGACAGATCCAACCTAGCTGCCGCCCAAAGCGTCTCTGTTCACACCGAGGTTGGTGTCTCTTCGAAAGATGCTGCCTGAGTGTAGTTAAGTGATCACACACATGCTGATTAGTGGCTGGTGCACGGGGCCATCCCAGCCTCCCGGGAAGGATTCAGTCTTGCAAACCGCCCCGCCCTGGTTGGCTTCAAGCTGCCACCATGACATGGTTGAGCTTGGAGCTGGAAACCTGTGGCCAGCTGGCGTGGAGCCGGCCCTGCTGGTGCCCACTCCACAGCGCCACACTCACGCTCAACGATCTCAGTTCCTTGTAGTACTGTGTTCTTACCTCTAACTTACTTTGCAAAGGATGTACGTTAGAACGGACCAACTTTTCTGAAATACAGACCAACACAGCTACGATAATTATAAACAGGTCATTACTATGACTGGCTTCTCCTTCACCTTTGTCCCCCTCTGCCAGTTCTGTCAATCCCTTCTTTATCTGCTGTTGACCACTAGGAATTCTGCCAACATCCTTCAATAAACCATAAAGGGGCAGGAACCACACTTGACAGGGTTCCTGCCATTTGATGCAACTGTATATGCACATTTATTAGGCACCAAACATGAGCTGGGAGTCAGGCTCTCCATAAACGAAGGTCTGACCTGGGCATTGCACCAAGGTCAGTCCAGACGGGCTTGGAAACAGAGGCCTCCACCTTCCCAGGCTTTGCAAACTGATGGCGGCTGTACCCACCTGGGGAAGAGCGCCTTTAAAGCACAGGAAGGTGCCATCCGTTGCCAAGTCCTGTGGTGTCCATTTGCCTGAAGGTGGGACAGTTTAATGGCCCCTGCTTCGCGGGGGCGGGGGGGGCGAAGCCTTTGGGAGTGCACAGAGTGCACCGAGCCACCTGCCCCAGAGCTGCTGCTCTTGGCCGGCGGAGGCTCCTCTCTCCTCACACCCCAGCGCTGCAGTGAGACCGAGCCCACCAGTCTTTCTGGCGGGGCTGGTGGGGCTGGCTGCTCCTTTCCGTGCCCCCGCGTGGCTGGCCCTGGCAGAATGCCATGCCCCACGCTGGCCGGGCTCGGGAAGGGCACGGACACAACTGTGCCTCAAACCGAAACTGCTTTGCATTTATCTATTTTTTTCTTAACGACGCATTATTTTACATCCTTGTTTTTCTCACAGTATAGGATTTCTCCCCTAAACTGCTTTGGAACATTTCTTTCTCCTTAGTCCCCAGGGATTTAGAATGAACCTGAACACAATTTTCTAACTGGAGGCAGTGTCCTAGAAATCTCCTGATCCCTCCAAGCACTTTACACACGCTAAAGGCCTCACACACGTGTGTCTGTGGCTCGCGCACGCCTGCGGATGCGACATTGTGCTAAAATGCTCTTCAGTGTCAAGACTCACTCAGCAAAGCATTTAATTTTGAGACAGGATTTTATTCTAATTGATATTTTCTAGTTTCCCCTTTGGGTTTATTAGCAAACACTAGCAAGTTTCCTCAGTGCAGTGACCCCTTGTGCAAAACGCAGGGTTCTCCGGAGCCAGTGCTGCACAGGTGTGCAGGTGCGACGGCCTCTCCACCCCTCCAGGACGCACGGCGCCCCTACGCTACTAAAAAAGAGAAAGCAGAGGCCCGACTCCTTCGCCTCTCAGGAGCAGCGGGCATTTTGGAAAGTGCCGGGTCACACTGCCCAGCGCCCCGTGGTGATGGGCAATGAGGCAGGACCCGCATTCCCACTGAGGACAGACCCTAAAGGCCAGAGCTGGGCCCCAAGTGAATTTGCAGCATGGGTGAAAGTGGGGTCCCGTTACTAACACACCCCTGACTGGTGCAGCGCTGGGGGCACCCCTGGGAGTCTTTGAGAACAGGACTGAAGAGACGGAGACTGCGGAGGGGGAGGTGTGAGGCTCCGCACCGAGGAACTGATTGTCTCAGGAGAGGCGGAATGATCTCCTAAAAAAAGGGGACCCCTTGTGCTGAATGACGAGGTGAAGCTCTGCGTGGGGATGGGGGATGGTGATGAATCTTGGGCATTAACCCAAAACTGAAATAACAAACGAATAAGGTCTCCTTCGAACGCTGCCCTGTGGCATCAAGCACCGCGCAGCCTCCGCCGGGCTGTGACCTCCACGCGCCCCACCCCGTCCTTGCTGGGTCTTGTAGGGGTCGCACTACCACACCCTCAGTTCCGCTCTGGGCCCCCCTCAAGGCGGTGAAGGAGCCTTCCTGCTCCAGAATGCCAGGGCGATTTGGGGAGGAGCTCGCCACCCTCCTCATCTGAGCAGAGACCGGGCTGGGCCTTGGGGCTGGCGCCAAGACCAGACTGCGGCGCGGACCCCCGCCGGGCGGGGGGCTCGGCTGCCCCAGCTGCCCCAGCTGCTGGCCCCGTCCGTGCCGGGCGGTGACCCCCAGGCGGCGCGCTCCCCCGGTCAGGCCCGCTCACAGCCCTGGGGCCCGCCGAGGAGGGCGGGGCCTGGAGGGGGCCTCACCAGGCAGCGGGGAAAGGGGCGCACCCCTGAGCCCTGGGCAGAGGAGACCAGCGTCTGTTTCAGTTCACACCGTGGCCATTGCAAGCACGTGCGCACGCTGCCGAACCCCGTGCCCGCAGGCGGGGCGCTCGGGCTCGGCCTCCGAGACGATGGTCGGCTCCGCAGCGCCGGCATCCCGCGCTGTTAAACCAAGACGCATCCATCGGTCCGGTTCGTGCAGGGGCTCCCGTCTCTAGCTGGAAACCTCTCTAACAGTTACATGTTCTTTAATATAGTTGTCACATCTGGGAAATGGGAATTTAATTGCTTGCATTTTTTGATGATAAAGGAAATAGATCACTTGATAATAATTAGTGTCAACCCACCTGGGACCATTTCCGTTTACATGGTGTATAAACAAGCAACGCCGGGACATTAACCTGGCCTCAGTGACAGCTGATTAAGCATGGTAAGAAAACAAAAGGGAGGCAAAAAGCCATTTTATATCAGGAGCCGTTTAAAAAAAAATATATCCATTTCACATCTTGATATTTTGTCTAGCATTTTGTATTGGGTTTTGTCCAGGGAGCTGAATTTCTTGCTCCCCCTGGAATTAGCTCCTCCCACGCCTCCGGAGGGGCGCCCCTGCCCAGCAGAGGTGAGAGGCGTCTCACTGAAGAGTCCAAGGCCAGAGCCCAAAACAGGGCTGCTCACCTGCTTCCTGACGGTTGTGCGCTTGGCTCAGTAAAGTCTCCTCCTCCACCGCCGTGCCATGCGCCGTCCCGCTGTGGGCACCCACCCCAAGAACCAGGAACCGCGGGCTTGAGAAACCAGGCACTGCAGTGTGTACTGCAGCATTATTGCTAATAACGCTTTGGGGTGAGGCTTTTTGAAATGATTGTCCTGTGTAAATTGTCTTCTGCCACGTAAGGCATCACTGAGCTTTTGAAAACAAGACACGTTCATCAGCACTCTTTGTGCAAGTGAATTTTATCTCTAGCTAGAAACATCCTCGGACCTCGGCCTCCCTGGCAGGTCTGCGTAGCTGACCGGGGGAGCGCGCCGCCTGGGGGTCACCGCCCGGCACGGACAGGGCCAGCAGCTGGGGCAGCCGGGGCAGCCGAGCCCCCGGCCCGGCGGGGTCCGCGCCGCAGTCTGGTCTTGGCGCCGGCCCCAAGGCCCAGCCCGGTCTCTGCTCAGATGAGGAGGGTGGCGAGGTCCTCCAGAATCGCCCCGCGGTCCTGCGGCAGGAAGGTTCCTTCATGGCCTTGAGGGGGGCCCAGAGCGGAACCAAGGGTGTGGCAGGTGGGACTCCTGCACCATCCTGCCTGTGGACACAGAGGGGACTGGATCCAGAGAGGGGGCGGTTTCTCCACCGGGGGGGCCTGCTCAGCCGGGTGGACAGCGAGATGCCTCCCCTAGGGCAAAGCGGGAGGAGTTGAGGGAACTGTGTGTGCTGAGGCCCGTCAGGACGACAAAGACAGATACTGGACATTGACACAGGGCACGAATTGACAAAGCAAAATACTTTAAAAAAACTAGCAGACGATAGTAAACTAAGCAAGGCTCTTGAGGCTAAAAGGGGGGGGGGCAGGGAGAAAGGACCAAAGGGGTAGAGGGGATAGTGGGGGGAGGGCGCGTTCTGGGTCAACAGATCTAGATCTAACAGAGATCATATCTCTTTAATCCCATCTTTGTACTTCAACGTTTCTTATTGATTAAGGGCTTCTGCATTTTACAACAATACAGTACTGCTCACGCAAAGGCCCAGTCATGTCTCCGTGTCCAGGAGACTTTCGGAAGCCTTTGATTTGGATTTACTTTCTTTCCAAACAGCAGCCATGTTGTGGCTGCAGCTGCGTTTCCGGCTCCCGGTTTACACTGAACACTTTACGTGAATGGTGCGAAGAAGGTTGTCAGTAACTGGATGGCTTCTCTTCTAAGAGACATCACTCCTAGGATGTCACCTTCTTTAAAAATTCGGCAAGCAAAATTCCTTCTTATCTCTGCAAAAGACGAATGCAGTGAGCTGATCAGACTAGTTCTTCTTTTACCTCTTTTACCTCTATAGCCAAGGAGTGTGAACATGTGGGCTTGCATAAATCAAGAATGATGGTTTAAGTTCTTGGAAAGAAGAGGCAATGCAAGTACTTGTCCCCGGCAATGTGCTTAGAAATCCTTCAGGGAGGTGACAGCCGCGAGCGAAGGTGCTGGCTTGGGGCAGGCGCGGGAACAGCTAATCCAGACCGCCTTTGAATTACGGACCTGTCGGTCTAACACTAATACCTTGAGAGGAGCTGGAAAAAAAATCACTCTCCATTAAATTTCCAGACCGTCCCTTCACACAGGACAATAACCAACAAGGCTTTGTGAAGAAGAATGGATGTCAGGAACAATATTATTTCTTCCTAAAAGAGAGTGAGAAAGAAACAGGCATTCTGGGCCTGCTTCTGCAGAGAGGAGAAAGAAAATTGCTTTCTTTTTGGAAGTGCAGTAATAGGCCCACTTGACAAATGGCTTTCTCGAATGCATCAGCTCCTGCTCTTTCCTATGAAAGGACTCCCTGCTGTTTTCATTCTTCGGTTGACCCTGGTTCAAAGATGGGGAGACAGAGTGAGGCTGAGATGGGTGGGTTGCCCCTCTCGCGTGGACTTGCGGTCTCACTATGTCTGATACTTGAAAATAATCCTCCAAGAAAATTAACGTGAAAAAAAATCATTCTCTATTCACAACATAAACCTCAAACGGACGGGTGGACGTGGCCTGTGTAGCAGGAGCAGGTGGACCTCCTGGTATACGTCAGATGGACCCCTGTCTATAGGGAAGGTCACAGTCAAGGTCAAGCTGGACCTGGGTAGATTTGCTTGGGGGAGACGTCCAGCCTCACTCTTAGACTTCTTCCATCTTCCCGCTGAAGAATCTAGAGACCGAGGACCTCAACTGGGAGAGTCCTCAGACCCACTGAAATGCGACGCAGAAGAAGGGAGCTGGCAGCATTTCTTGGCACCCAGGGAATGTGTGATTTCTGGTTCTGTAACAGACCCTTGGAGGCCACCAACCGTGGTGGCCACTTGTCCCGACCCAGGAAAAGCCTGCTCCCTCCCGGGGCTTTGCAGACAGCTTATCCAATGATCAACAGGCCTCACCTCTTCCAATGGCAGGTTGGAGAAAGAGCAGTGAGAAATGCTTGTTTTCTTTGGGTCACACTGAAGTCTAAGTTTCATTGAAAACAGGTTTAAGCAAAAAAAAAACAAAAAAACAGGAAGATCAACAAAAAGTTGATAATGAAATAGGCTGCAAAAATAAAATTCCTAGACTAAAAAAAATGTACATCGTATCATCAACATATTTTCTATAATTTAGGAACTATTATAAATCCACGCAAAAATTGAAATCCACCTATTTACATTCGGCTGTTCAATGCTTTCAGTGACTTGTTTCATAAAACTCATCTTGAGAACACAAATTAAATTTTCTAGTCAATTCCATTTGTCTTAAATATGTCATTCAGCTAAATCAGCGTGACAGGGGAGTGTGCTGCATGCAAACTAAATACTTGACAGAATGCAGAGCTGGGCAGCTGCCCTTCTCACTCCTTGGCGTGAACACTGGTGATTTGTGGGGTAGGTTTTCATCCCCTTGGTTTCCGCCAGTGGAAGCCCTATTTTCTATTACCTAGTCAAGTCCTAAAGAAGCACTGTGCCTAAGATGGTGTAACATCTACCCAATTTATTTAGTGATCACCTTGCAAATAATTACTCCACTATATCCCACGTGCTACTACTATACAACAAATAACATCACTAATTTTTTTAATATAATAAGTTTAGTTATGAAAACAAGTAGCTCACAAACTAAGATCCATATGTTTTTAAAACAAAAGTAATACATCTACAAGTTTACAAACCTTAAATTTTATAGAAAGTTATCAACTGAAAAGTAAAACTTCCTTCCTTACATCCTCACTCTCCCTACCCAAAGGCAACCAGTATTTATGGTTTCTTTGTTTCTTTCCAGGTAATACTTTACATGTTTATGAGGACTGGACTTCTTTTTTCTTGTTCTCATCACTTAATTCTATATATTAAAAAATCATTTCATATCAGCACACAGACTGGTCTTATTTCTTTAAGCAGAATATTGTATTTTATTGTACAGATATGAAAAGTGTACTGAACCACTATGATGTTACTGAAAATTTGATTATTTCCAAAATTTTATCTATTACAAAACAGTGCTACAAAAGGCAACCATAAATAAGAGACATTCTGCAGGGGAGGGGGAGGAAGAGGGACCAAAACAGGGACGAAAAAAGCACAAGGGACTATGGTGACAGTTCTCAGGTAAATTGGTGGTGGGAAACCTATGGGGGATACACAATAATGTAAAGGATATAAATTTAAGAAAAAAAATTACTCCCCCCACCAAAAAAAAAAACCAAACCAGTGCTACAAAGTTGTGTCACAAACACGCTGACCAGTCTTTGTGATGATGCTCCTGAATGTATCTCCAGCAGGACCCTGTAACTGCATGTCCCCTGGACAGGGAGAGGCTTCTACTGTGCAGGTTAGGAGAGGGAGCTTTGGTCTGAAGGGGCGATCCTTTGATGTGACTAAAACATTATAGGTATTAATGTTGTGTTACATTATTTTTATTTGAAGCAAATTAATTTTAAGCACTGGATTGAAAAAACAGGGATGTTCACATAAAGTGGGCACTTTTCAGCTCTTTGGGAATAAAGTGAACAACCTGCTGTTATTGCTCTTATTGTCAACTTTAACCTGAAGGTAAAAAAAGAGTCAGTGCTACTAGGAGGATTTGATGAATCCCCAGAGCAACCAGGTGAGCTAACTTAGCCCATTTGGGGTTCTACACCAGGTACACATAGACTTTTGATCCAGGGAGAAGGATCATACCAATTGAACACATTTTGAAAGCAAAGGGGGTAAATTGTGGTATATCCATACAATGGAATATTACTTAGCTATACAAAGGAATGACATTATGATACATACTGCATCATGGATAAACCTTGACAGCATTATGCTAAGTGAAATAAGCCTGGTAGAAAAGGACATGTTGCCTAGTTCCATTTACACAAAATAGCTAGAACAGGAAAGTTAATAGAAAATAACAGAGACTAGAGATCACCAAAGGTCAGAAGATATGGGGAAAGATAAATTATTGCTTAATGGGTATAGAGTTTCGGTTGGGACGTGGAGGAATTTGGGAATAGATAGTGTGATGGTTGCATAGAATTACAAATATGCTACATTTGCTCTATCAGTACACCAAATTGTACACTCAAAATGGCAAATTTTATGTCACATATTTTGCCACAATAAAAAGTAGTAAAAAGAAAGTGAGAGAACAAAGAAAACTCTGTTTATGATCATACTTCTGAAGCCTGAGTCTGAATAAAACCATGAAAGACAAGATGAGGACCGGCCTCGTAATGAATGAGCCATAACGAATAATACCAGACTTATGACATCATTTTCTACAGGCATATGAAGGGCAAAGAAGAAAAACCAGTTCACAGGAAGGAAGGATGAGGGCCACGACCTAGGCAGGTCCACTGGAAGCTGTGGACCACCTGAGGGGCTGGCGCCTGGTCAGGCCTCAGAGAGAAAAGAGGTTCAGAAGCAAGTGGGAGAGAAGAGGACATAATGGTGTTTTCCCTCCCTCCCTTATTTATTTACTTTTTTTTTTTTTTTTGGTGAGGTTTCAACCACCAGCCTTTAGAAGGTCTGAGAAATGGTAGAAGGTAAAAAAGAATTAGTATGATGAAATGGAGCCTATCTCTGTCCCCCCAAACTACCAGTGGCCTCTGGGAAGGCCAGGGAAGAGATGACCACTATTCAGGATGCCAGATGGGGGATTCCCACCTGCCGCCTGTGACCGTCCCCTCACTGGGCAGTTATGGGGGGGGTGGGCAGGCCTGGGTTCTACCTAATTCTGGTCACTCTTGCCAATGGGCTGTAGCAATTCCTTCTAGTATAAGGACAAGGACCAAAACCCCATGATCCCTTGGTCCTATGTGGGCAACGTATATGAAACTGACATATATTTATGCCCACTATGTGAAAGTATTTATTTTACTTACTGTGATTTAATTTATTCTATGAAATTAAAAAATCTCTCATGTTCATTTAATAGGGACCATTTGAAAAGGAGTTACTAACCACATCTGATGATAAAATTTCATCCTATCTTCTCTAATGGGTCTCAAAACCCATAAATTATATAATGGTAGCAATTTAAGAAACACTTTAAAACATGTAGTCTCAAAATACATCTGAGACAAATATAGCACACCGCTTTTTGAAAATCATACTTTATTAGTTCTCTACAAAGAGGAAAATGCAGGTCTAATGTTCTGACCCTTTGATTTCACCAGCTTGTTCTGAAAAAGAGAGGCTCACTATTCAGGTCCATGCATTTAAAAAAATAAAGCAAATGATACGATTCCCAGGTTGGTCTATGAAATGCCTCTTGTTAAAGATACTGCATAAAAGGCAGTTCTCGGTCTAAAGAATTTGGGAAATGCTGTTAGTGCTATTCTATCTGTTCAAGCAAAGTGCGGGCTTTAAGTCCTATAGAAAAAAACCAAACACCTGTTTAACCTGCTTCAACTAACCTTCCCGGATCTGTGCATGGAGCTGCTGGGTTCTGCGCTCACTCCTACCCTCCTTCTAGAAACATCTGAGGCGCCTGGGCCATATGAGCCTCGCTTTGGAAACACTCCTCCCCATCCTTCTTATTCAGGAAATTGCTTTAATTTTTGGAAAGAGTTTCCTTCTCCACTCAAGATGAAGAGGAAAGAGAGTCTATAAATGCATGTTCCTCCTGCACTGGAGCTTCCTGGGATGGAGAAAATGCGCTGTGTCCAGTGGGCACTGACTGAGGAAACACATTTTCAATCCTGCTTTGTGCTACTTTAAGCAGCCTCTGGTGGCCAGTGGCTACCCTCTCGGACAGCACAGCCAGAGTCCGAGGTGAAAGCAGCCTCAACACAGGCCTGACTCAGCTCAGCTTGTGCTGTTGACAACGATTTTGATACACATTATTCCAAGAGCTGGCCCGTGCCATTTTGGAAGTGTATATTATTGCGTATTTTACTTTACTAACAATTAGCTGGAACGAGGGATCGGCCAGCGGTTGCTCCACTTCTCTTTCCATTTCAAACCACTGAGCACTTTCTAGGAATATTTGCCAACTGATAAATGTTTTCCAGAGGAATGACATGCAGCGCCTGTTTGTACATTTTGGGACGGTTTCTTTAATTAAAATAAATACTCTCTAAATGCTTTCTATCTTGACGCTTCAAGCTGTCTCACACGCAGAAAGTCTAGCAAGGCTTAATTCCAATCTGCAAGTGAGCCAGTTTAAGAGTTTAAATTAGATTTTTTGGATACATGTCAAATCAACATGGAATGCATATATTTTTGACATTTCATAACATTAACTTTCTTTTTAAAGTACTTTTTTGGATAAAGAACATCTTGCACATCAAAACAATCCAGTCAAAAAGTGGGCAGAAGAGCTAAAAAGACACTTCTCCAAAGAGGAAAAGCAAATGGCCAACAGGTATACGAAAAAATGTTCACCATCACTTACAATCAGGGAATGCAAATCAAAACCACAATGAGATACAACTTCCACGCAGTGAGAATGGCGCTCATCAAAAAAACTGGCAACAACAAATGCTGGCGAGGACGTGAAGAAAAAGGAACTCTTCTACACTGCTGGTGGGAATGTAAACTGGTCCAATCACTATGGAAAGCTGTATAGCGTTTCCTCAAACTGCTAAAAATGGAGCTTCCATACGACCAGCAATATCACTTTTGGGAGTCTACCCAAAGGACACAAAAACACTAATCCAAAGGATACATGCACCTGTATGTTTATCGCAGCACTGTTCACAATAGCTAAGGTATGGAAACAACCCAGATGCCCAAAAATAGACAACTGAATCAAGAAGATGTGGGACATACACACAATGGAATACTATTCAGCATTCAAAAATGATAAACACATGCAATTCACAGCGATATGGATGGAGCTAGAAGGGATCATGATTGCTGAAATAAGCCAGAAAGAAAGAGAAAAATATCGAATGGCTTCGATTATAACAGGAATATAGGGGGACCAAATAAGAACGCGACATTCAACAGGGGAGGGGGAGAAAAGAGCACAAGGGACAATGGTGATGTTTTCACAGGGGAACCGGTGATGGGGAACACACAGTAATGTAAAAGATATGAATAACAAAAAAGAAAAAAAAAAGAAAACTGTATCAACAAGACGTGATTCCACTCGCCACGTGCCAGCACGGGAGGGTAGGTTGGGACAGCGCTGCTGGTCGCAGGGTTCACTGCTCCGCCCACACCCCGATGGGCGGGGAGAAACACCTGTCCTTCCTGCTGTCTCCTTGACAGCGCCCCTGTAAAACACATACATCTGCAGTCTCCATTTTAATCTGTGGCTATTGTTTAAAAGTGGGAGAACTCGATTTATTTTTCAAGATAGTTTGCACAATTTGATTACCTTCTGTATTTTTATATAGTTAAAATATCCTTAAAGAATAGGCGAGTAAGGCGCGGCAGACCTCTCCTGCCTTGCTGCACTGCTGCTCCCCTCAGCAGTGGATTTCTGATCTGCCTGTTCTGCTCCCCGCTCTGTCTCTGATGAACCCTCTTGCTGCCCCACGCCTCTGGCCTGTACCCCAGCTTGTATGCATAAATAAATAAATCTTTTTTTAAAAAAAGAATAGGAGAGTAACTATCTTGTTTCTCCTTTCATTATTAAATACTGACCATCTGCTTGCTTCCTTTTCCTGAGCTCCACATATTGGAAAAAGCAACCTCCATTTATTTACAAATTTAGATTTTGAACTCAACAGTTAGCTGGAGCTTGGAGTGAGAGGCAGCTGTCTTCGACCCCTTTCCTCCCTGCCTCTATAAGCATTGACAATGAGGTTCAGACTGTCACATATTATATTAATGTTGTTGCTATAAGTAGTTCAAAATCACCATTTTCAACAAAAATGTGCGAGCATCCCTTTGCCTGTAGCAGGTGGGATCTCATACTTGGCACAGAACCAGCTCCAGTTTGGAACTTTGGAACTTCAGTTTCTACGATTTTGAGACCCTCTTCAAGAAACCAAGAATACAGACTTGTCTAAGAGGAATTGGGGGATCTGTTCCCCCAGATTTGCCCTGGAGAATCACACTATCCTTTAAATGAGCGGATCACCTTCAGATACCTGAAGGACTCTATCTTACCCTTAACGAATGGTCAGTATGCAATTTCTTAACTATCTCTGGTTTTCACTTAATGTTTAACTTTTTTTTTTTTTTTTTTGCAGTTGTTAATTTTTGTTCCTGGGCACAAAATGGAATAGAAAAGAATACAAGGGACCATGGAGATGGATCACAGGTGAATTGGTGGTGGGCTACCCAAGGGGAATACAAAATGTAAAAGACATAAATAACAATAAAAAAAATTTTGTTCCTGGATTTCTAACTTAAAATAGAAAACTCTTCAGTCAGCACCTATCATTGTTCTGAGAAAGAATCTGCAGGCTATAATATCCCCAAACAGCACCAAATTAGATAAAGATGTTTTGTTTATAGAAATAAGGTGTGATGGCCATAACTTTCTGTATTCCCAGGTCCGTGAGTATAAGGTATTCCATATTTTGTCACTGTTTTCCAGTAATAAAAATGTCAACATTTTACTTTGGAGTCATAAAAGTTAGTGAGATAGCACTGATGAATAGCAACAAGGCCGGAGAAAAGAATAATGCATAACGTGAATTCCTCAGGAAATCAATTAATATTTTTTATGAGAAGTAGTAAAATTATGGTCAAGGGTTTAGCAGAGAATGAGGCAAGACTGCTTGATCCCAAAACACATTCTTTGTTGTGCTCTGTCCATCAAAGTAAAAATATTCTGTGCTAAGACAAAACGAAAATTTCAGTGCTCCCAAGACTAATACACAACGTACGAAGTTCCTGCAGCCTTTGATGGGGCTTATAAATTATAGTTTTTGCAGAACTCCCAGGCTCCTAATTGACTTTTTTTGGGATTGCTGAACTTAGTATAGTTTGGTGTTCTGAATGATGTACTATGAGTGCATTATGTGGGTCAGCTCCCTCGCTGGGGATGAAACTCAGACTGTAGCAGTGACAGAGCTGAGACTCAACCACTAGGCCACTACAGAGGCCCAGAACTGCTTCAATTTTTTTTGAAGGTCTTACTGGGACAGGTAAGCCACTCTAATATTGAGGGAAATTATAATATTTGAAAACGAAAGTGATCATATATTCATGTTACTCCTACACTGGTAAGATTCATTCATTCCTTCAATGAAGGTTGAACCCCAAAAACAAAAGTTTGCTGAGCACAAGAATAGCCAGACTGAGAGCAGGAATATAAAGACATGGAACAGCAAGCACTTCAACTCGAATCCTGGGAGGTAATGTTTAATCTTAAATAATTCTTTACAATGATGATAAATTTCATCCAACCTCCATGAGGCCTTTTATAGCTGGGCTGATATTATTATTTAAATGGAGCCTCTCTTTGTCTGTGACTCACAGACACTGCCCTCTGGCTGACAGTTAAGTCTAGTGACAGAGCAAAGCAGCAGGCCATCTGGCTTTCTTTTGGACTTTACTACACGTTTGGATAAGAAACTCATAAATACTAATCTTAGCACGTATTTTAATAAACTCAAAGACAAAGAAAATTCTGGCCTGCTTCCTCAGATGGAAACCACATACATTTGCTGGCGGGGTTCTGTGGGGGCCACCCAGGAAGGCAGCGGAAGGCAGCACCCAAGTATGGGCTCTGAAAATGTGTGTATGGTCATCACCGTGTTGCTCGAAGGTCTTTGGTTTTTAAATCCTGCAAAAGACAGGGAGTTTGGCTCTCAACCTTTCGCCACACGAAATCTTTTTCTTTAGGTAACCTCAAGCCTTTCTTGGATACCTACATAGTGAGGGCTGTGTTTCTGAATCTGTTGATGATTACAGCCAGGTGAATTCACAGAGATCTTACAATCAACCTGTAAACAGAGCCTGGACCCGCTGTGTTAATGCTGTCTGGGTGTCTTCTGCGTCCGGGCGCTGATCTTCCTCGCTGTGCCATCAGTGCCTCTGAATGGACGCTGTGTAGGGCTGGGGCTCTCTGCCCCCCGAGGCGGCTCCTCTCGTGGCGGCTGACCCCGGTGGCAGAGCAAATGCTGAGCATTCACCCTCCGGAAGCTTCCACTCCGGGCCCTGCTCTGCCCCCGGAACAACATAAATGGCCAGGTCTTCCTCTACGCAGTGGCTTTGCGTTACTCTCCTTAACCCGGAGAGTGCCGGCGAATGACGAGAATGTACAAATCCCAGCAAAACAGCATCCCGCCAGGAAAACGGGAGCCGAGAAATGAGCTTCAACACCCATTCTACGAGTGGCTCCATCTCTGCTGTAGGGAGCCCACATATGTGGCTCCAGGTTTTCTAGCATCAGTTGTCAGAGGGAAAACCGAGTGAACACCCACCACCCTCAGACAACGTGCCTCGGGACAAGCCAGGATCGCAGTGACACACCGTCACGTTCCGCACACAAAAAGCCCGTGGGACCCCCTGAACCGCAGACATCCCATTTCCTGAATAACGGCCTCAGGGTAAAAAGTGGCCTATGCCGCAGTACATGTATGTATACACAAAAGATATGGCACAGTACATGCATGTATATACAAAGGATACAGCACATGCATGTATATACAAAGGATATGGCACAGTACATGCATGTATACATGAAGTATATGCCGCAGCACATGTATGTATATATGAATTATATGGCACAGTACATGTATGTATATACGAAACACACGCCACAGTACAAGTATGTATATACGAAGCACACGCCTCAGTACATGTATGTATATACGAAGCACATGCCACAGTATATGCATGTATATACGGAGCACACACCACAGTACATGCATGTATATACGGAGCACACGCCACAGCACATGTATGTATATACGAAGCATACGCCGCGGTACATTTATGTATATACGAAGCATACGCCACAGTACATGTATGTATATATGAAGCATACATCGCAGTACATGTATGTATACACGAAGCATACACCACAGTACATGTATGTGTATACAAAGTATACACTGCAGTACATGTATGTATACACGAAGTATATGCCACAGTACATGTATGTATACACGAAGCATACATCACAGTACATGTATGTATATAGGAAGTATATGCCGCAACACATGTATGAAGAGTGGTATTGAAGGGCTGACATAGTGAGGTCTCAGTACAGGACTGCTCCCTATGTGGGAGCAGGGGATGTGGTCCAGGGATATATTCCGGAATATTTGGAAGAATATTCTGTAATGCACTGACAGTAATTTTCCTTATATATTGGGTCTTTGATAGGGGAGCTTTGGATAAGTACTGATTAGGTTTTTAATTAAATATTAAGTAAATATGAACTTACTTTATGCCATGCACTGTTCTTACGCATTTTATCCTTTATTATGTCATTTGATACTAGTAATCGCCTAATACAATGCTATATGATATGATGAAAGGAAGCTAAGGAAGAAAAGGAAGCTAAAGATAAAGATGAGGAAGCTAAGATAAAGTTTAAGCCACTGGCAGTTGGTAGGCCAGGATTTGAACTTAAGGCAGCGAGGGCTATCTCTTTTAAACCACTACACAATCCCCAAAAGCATGTAAGTTGGGTTAATATCCTTTGTGAAAGTTGAGGATTTGAAGAAAAAGGACAATGATGATGTCAGTTCCTCTCCATTGAGAAGCCAGATCCATGGGAACTGATGTCAGTCTGAAAGGGGGTAGGAGGTGGAGGCAGCACGGCAGGGAGGGCAAAGAAAGCACCAACTAACCGCACATTTTAGGAAACCTTTTCTCTTGGTTCTCTTTTCAACTTTTTCAAATTATAAACTGTGGTGGTTGAAAGTGTGTCATGAATTCTTTGATGCGCTTCCTTTTAGATGGAGCCGACTCCCTTCCCTTTCAGGCTGGGGAATCTAGAACCTCATTTCTAAGCACCAGCCTGAGCGGAAGTGGTGGGTGCAGCTCTGGTGAGCAGTCACACAGGCACTGCCCCCACCCCCGCGCCCCCCACCTTCTGTCTCGTATTCCTTGTTCGGAGAAGGTAGTGGCATGTCGGGACAAGGAACCCAAGAAGACGCCATGCGGAGTGGAACGGCAGCCCTCTGCTGGGAGCCACGAGGAACGGAGCGTGTGAATGAGCCAACCTAGCAGGGCACCTTCCAGCCCCAGTCGAGCCTTCAGATAATCCAGTTTCTCCGCAGCCCGACAAGAGACCTGAGGTGGAGCCCCCAGCCGAGCGCTCACTGGTTCCCCACCCTCAGAGACCATGAGGTGAGACATGTGCAGGAGTTATATGGTTAAAACTGGGGACTACAGTGCAGCCATAGACAACTAGTATACAAACCGACATGCACCCCTCCCCCCAAAAAAATCCAAAAACAAAACAAGACAGAACAAATAAGACAAAATTAAGCTCATTGCCTGGAATTTCCAAGGACAAAGACATATCCTGGAGAGAGTCCTTCCTTACAGTGAGATTTGCCCACTAGTCTCTCAACCCAAAGATACCACTAGCAGCACAGTCCACGGCCAAAGCAACTTTCCATGACGCGGAGCTTAAAAGTGGCTGTTCTTCACTTATATCAATCACATTGTGTGAAAAAGAGAAGATGGAGGTGTTGAAATTACATTCAACTCTTAAAATTATATTCAAACTTAAAATTACAGAAAACATTCAAAGTCCTTAAAGTTAGGGGAACAGAAAATGCCGCAAACTGGGTCAAAGAGACCCGCACCTCATCGAGAAAGTGAAGATCTCAAAATCCAGCTTCAAAGGACGGGGCAACTTTGACCACCAGCCCGCAGAAGCACACGGCCTCACATGAGTCAACCGCCACTGTTGTTGACCTTCGAAAAGGTCCCAGTCCACAGCACTCTGATCCCAGAACCTGGAGCCTACTGGGGCCACACAGACTGGTGCAAATTATACAGTAATCTGAGAAATGATGTTTTCCTCATTTCTAAGGCTAATAAGCGTTACTTGCATTTTCATTCCAACACAATTACGATGACCAACCCAGAGGTATTTCTTTCCATTCAGGGGCCATGGATCTCATTAGCTTTTAACTCCCATGTGATCTACTTTATTGCTCAGCCCAGGGAGCCACGCACCATGACAAATTGGAGACCCCACAAGTGGTGACAGAGGCCCACTGAGGCCCAGGTGACTTACAGCCTCCACCAAACATCAGGCCGGGTCAATACGCCTCTGCCTACCACACTCCTTCTCCCACAAAGCTCCTCCTGAGCTGGCAATTTTCAAAGAAATGTTTTCCCATCAAGATTCAATAGCATTTCATAGGCACACACGCTTCCTCCCTGTCCTGGCCTGCATGAGATTTAATATCAGGTTTATTATCTATTTGTCATTTCAACCTAAATTTAGGAAGCCTCTTAGCATTTGAATGATGCTTTCCTGTCCCTTCCCCAACACCTTGCAGCCATAGACTCGCTGGAGAAACGGTCTAGGTCCTAATGGTTGGCCTCTCTGAACAAACATTTTCCTGCTTCTTACTCTGCTTCCCTAAGAGGCTCCATTCGTTTTGCTCATCTCTGTTTGAAGTGATTTGTATGACACAATGGCATTTCAAGCTCTCCATCTTACTCTCCATTTGATTTCTTGAAATACTTAAGCAAGCAACATCACTAAGACATTACTGATGGGGAATTCTCTTTCCCCGTCACTCCTGTCTACTTAACGCCAATTCTGAAGAAATAATAAATGTTTGCTTTGAGTCAGCTAAGCCCTGGAAGAAAAGTTTGGAAGGCTGTTTGAGTGAGCCACCATGTGCAAGAATAAATACACTGCTAAGCAATCAGAGCAGAAATTCTCAATAGGCCTCGTCTTGCCCTTCCAATATGTATATATTCACATCTGGGACCCTATGTAAGAATGTCAAAAGCGAATTTCTTATCCACCAGTTCAAAAATGTCTGAGTTCAAAGGAAAATGAAAATAAACAAATACATAATCCCAGCCAACTTGTCGAAGCCAACAACACACATACAATTGGCACCCAGGGGTGCGACTGGTACTTACCCCACAGCCCAGGCCATTGCTCCCTTCACACGTGACCTTCCTTCCTCCTGGCTGGGGTAGCAGTCCCGCCCCACAGCCGGGACTGGGGCACAGGACGCCACCCATCTGCAGTACACACTCCTCGGCGCCATACTGCTGGTACCGGTTATACTGCAAAGTGACAATACACACACATATATGTTAAGATGCGAGGTTTTAGACAAAACATTTTGATGGTGTGTGGAATTTGTTGTTATTCCATTTCAGTAAAAACCAGAGAGGGGGAAGGTGGATGGTGTGGCAGAGAGAAAAGCCTCCCGGTTCCAACTGGTAAAACATACACGGAGTGTTTATTTTTTGCATTTCTAGAACTTAGCCCTCAAAAACCAAATTGTTCCAAAGTTGTTCTTAATACTACTTCTACCAACTGCATTCAACAGTCTTATTTCATACAAATATTAGGGAACATACCTATAGATGAAGTATAGATACTTAACATGCATTATTACCAGTCTTATCAAGTAGTATATTTTCACGCCTTTATTCAGGAATCTATGGGTTTTTAAAACTGTTTCAAAAACAGGTCCTGATATTTCTCCCCGAACACATGGTAATGTTGGCAGCCCACACATTATCAAAGAGCTTACTGAGTTTGATGAAGAAGACACTGATGATAAAGAACAAAATTTGTTTTCGTCATTATTCTTATTCTTTAAGCATGATTTCTTTAAACCTTGAATTCATTTTTTTGTGCCACTGCCTTGCTCAATTCCCTTTCATGGTTTCAGCAGCCAGTAGAATAAAACTAAACCTCAAAGTACAGTTTTCAAGGTCTTCCATGTTGCTGCTTGAAGCTATTGCTTTTCTTGCATTATTTGATCGTGCTACCCTATAAACTTAGAACAAGTTACATGGATTTGGTCAACTCCTAATAAATTTATGAACATTTATTGGGAGTATACTATGTGCCAGTCACAGATGATGATCAGTGGGAATGAGAATAAAAACAGAAAAGAGAGAGATTCCAGGGAAGGTGAGGGTCCAAGTTTTAAAGCGCTGATTAGGGACTAGGGAGGCATGATAAAGCAGGTGCACAGCTGCTCCCATTGTTCTTCTAGGTGGGAGTTGCAGCATCTTTGATGTCCGGAAACCAGAATGTGCTGGCGGGAAGGCATGGTGTGGGTGGGCAGGGATGCAAGCAGAGATCAGGGAAGCAGGCAGGAGGTTATTTCAGCAATTTGGGTGGAGGGTGGTGATGTCTGGAGCCAGGAAGATGGCAGCAGTGGTGGGAAGCAGCCTTTGAATTCTGGTTATATTGGGAAGGTAGAAATGGCAACATTCTAGGCAGATTGAATACACTGAGCGAGCGAAAAAGGAACCAAGTGAGAGTGTAATGTTCATTCCTGGGGTAGCAGGGAGAGGGAGGGAAGGAGGGAGGGAGAGACAGAGAGCAGGAGAGGAGACAATGAAAGAGAATGAATTTGAGAGAATGACTACCAAGATGGGAAGACTCGGAAGAAAATAGAGGTAGGAGTGTGTGTGTGTGTGTGTGTGTGTGTGTGTGTGTGTGTGTGTGTGTGTGTGTTTAGGGGTTAAGAAAAGGAGCCATTATTTCTATTTTACTCATTTTCAGTCTAATAACCTACTACCGAGTTAAGTCAAAAGCTGAGCAGCCAAGTGAAACATGGATTTAAGATCAGGAGAAAGATGTGGCTGCAGGGAGAGGTCATCGGCTGGGAAGAGAGTTCACAGATCTACCGGGCACATTCTCATTATTTTTTGCCCCTGGAAGGAAAGAAGGGTGACTTGCTCAATTCCCTGGTACCAAGCCTCCTGTGCTAACGCCCCATCCCTTTTCTCCCAGGGAAGTTTAGTGGCGCGTGAGTGCACCAAATGCATGTAGGAAAGAGGAAAATGTAACCTCAATGTTATGTAGACACGTAAGAGATTGACAATTTAATGAAACAATCAAACAAACAAACAAAAAAACACATCCCCTTGCAAACACGCTAAGGGCGTGCACAAAGCAGTTACGAGGAGAGAGTTCTCTGCCGGTAGGTTCAGCAGGAAATACCTGCTTTAATAAATGAACTAGAATCTGTGAATTTATGAGGCAAGACTGTAAAAGCTGTCATAAACTACACAATTATCAAGGGCTGAAATAAAGATATTTCACCAGGTGATGGATGATGAGAGGGTTTATACAGCTGGAGGGTTTCATGTTAACCCTCATTCCATGAACCTCTTAGAGACCTCATCTATTAAGCTGTGCCTCCCGTGCACCCTAAAATGCCAAGAAAGAATGGGGGGGGCTGTGTTTCGTGACCTGGACTTCTCTGTGCTTTGTCTGTGCCTCCTAATTACTCGCATCCTCAGGATTTGTTAGCAAAACTGGACACTCGGTGGTCTATGACTTTTGTCTGGTGTGGTGACCAAGCCCGTGTTCTCGCAGTAACCGTGACTCGGTGGGGGTGGCAGCAGCTGCAGGGAAGGCGCGAGGAGCCAGCACAGGACTGAGCGGCAGCGGCCGGGGCGCTAGGAGAAGGGGCAGGATGGTTGGAGGAGCTGCGGAGACGCCCGGCCATGCCCACCCTGTGCCCTGGCAGTGTGCCCACCGGTCAGGACCACAGCCTCCCAGCGGACCTGCCCGGGACGCGGCGAGGAGAGTGCTGGAGGAGAGCTCAGGAAGGGAGAATGGACCTTTCCCGACCTGGGGCTGAAAAGGGGAGCACAGACTTGGGGCAGCAGCCGGGGCGGGGGTTTGGGAGGCTGTGAAGGGCTCCCTAAAAACTGGGAACTAACACTGAGTGAGTGCTGAGGGAATGAGTAGGAAGAGAAGGGCAAATGGGTGATTTCTGCTAAAAAAGAGCCATGACCTTGTTTGAGTCAGTGAAGGAGCGGGACCAAGGCGGGGGGCTTGGCCAGGAGGGGCGGCGTCCTGGCTGGGGGAAGGCAGCAGTGCTGGGGGGGGCTGGCGGTGAGGACAGAGGAAGGCTGATGGTCGAGCAGGAGGGTGGAGGGGAGGAAGGAGGGTGATTACGAGGCAGCCCCCACAGCCCAGCCGAGGCTAGGTCCTGAGTGTGCGGGAAGCTGCTCAGCGGGGTCCCCCCACCCCCACCCCTACCCCGCACCCACACAGCTGGCAGGAAGCTGGATTTAAGCTCACTTTGTCAGACTTGAATGAGGAAGGGGGACGGTCCCGTCAAGTGTTTGTGTGTGTGTGTGTGTGTGTGTGTGTGTGCACGTGTGTGTGTCGCACAACCACCCTAAACCAAGCAGGTTCAGCATCAGTCCAAGCAGACTTGCTCCGTTAGTTGTCCTCTTGATGTTCTTTTTATTGTTTGACTCCACACACCGTCACACCACACCACGCCAGGACTACTCTAGGACTACTTGACTACCCCACGCCACGCCACGCCACGCCACGCCACGCTGCGCCACGCCACGCCCTCCTTCAGGCGCCCATCATAGGGAAGGGCAGAAAAGCCCGGACAATTCTTCTGCCTACCCTACAGCCCACCCCCTCGGGGTTTTCTGCCAAACAGTCTAAACGTAAGTTTCCCTTGGTGAATAGGAATACTGCAGCCATAACCCACACCAATAACAATGCAACAAAAATATAACAAAATACAAATAAAATACAACAGAATATAAGTAAGCCCATGCAGGGCACCAGCCTATGGGCAAAAGACAAGACTATTGGTTCCAGCACCTGATCCACCAATCTGCTGTCGAAGGCGCATTCAGGGGGGCCACTCACAGCATCTGCCGTCCCACGCCAGGAGCCGTCAGGCTGCCCGGCCTTCTCCGGCTGTGGTCTCGGCCACAAGCCACACTCGGCATCCACCCCCAGCATATGCGCAACTCTTGTGACTGGCGACACTGCTCTTGGGGGGTCATCGCCCAATCTCCAGGGGCACTCTCTGCCGTCACTCCAACACTCAGCTTTCGTGGCCACCAAGCCACGCGCTGACCCCGCGCTCAGACCAACCCTCTGCACACGCAGTGGGCTGGGGACCCGTGGACACAGCTCCACATGCGGCCTCTCTTGGGGCCCCTCGGCTGTGGTCTCCGCCACCAGCCCCGTCCCCCCGTCCCCAAGGCCGGCTCCTCAGCACCTGCCCTTACTCGGTCGTGAGCAGGGCAGCACACAGGTGATCTGAAGAGACTCACTGGCCTTCAACAACCCTTCAGCCGCTCAACCCCTCAGGGCTCCCCGCCTTGGCCCCGGCTTTTGCCTTCTCTAAGTTGGCTGTTCTTGCTGCCCTCCCCTGCCTGGCTGCAGAGACCCTGGCGAGGGCTTTCTCCCTCAGCCGCTCTTCGGCTACTCTCGGCCTGCCCGTTTCTGCCTGCCCTGGCCATCGCCTCTCTGGGCTGTGGCCCGGGGGGCCAGCAGCGCACAGGCTGCTTTTGGCCACAAAGGCCCACTGGCCCCCTCCCATTCCCGTCCTCTGGGTGTACCGACGACACCTCCCACCCCGGGGTCCCGCAGCCCAACGTTAACCTTCTGGCGGGATTGTAGTCCATTAGTTCTTTATTCTTTCTTCCCTGACAAGTCTGCTGCTCAGGGGTCCTGGGTGGGTCCTCGGGGGCGTCTCTTCCTCACTCGAGGTCTCGTCCCGCAGCCCCCACCTTGTCCGCCTCCTGTGCTCCTGCCACGTCTTTGGCTTTTCCTGCGGCTCCTGGACCCTGGTCACCTCCTGTGCTGCCATAGTGTGTCCAGTGCTGTCCAGCTTGCAGTCTGCCGTGTTGCAGTCCCTCCTGGGGTCTTCAGAGGGCTCCACGCCCATCTGCATTGAATCATCCCGCCAAAACTACGCCAACTGTAGTGCCAGCCGGGCAAAGGGCAGGCAATGGAATGGGGAGGGGTCTGCCAGCCTCCTGGCCCCCGGCAAATCTTCACCTTTTTCTGGGCTCTCTGGCGCCGGCTCTGGGTCTCGCTGCTGCCGCTTCTGTGTGCTCTCACCGCTGCTGCGCAACTCTTCCTCGCGCTGTCTGCACCTGCCTCGCGCACGCCACACCAGGACTACTCTATGACTACTTTACTACCCCACGCTACGTCACGCCACGCCCTTCTCCAGGTGCCCATCATAGGGGAGCGTGGAAAAGCCCTGACAATTCTTCCGCCTACTTCCCTACAGTGAGTGTGTGTTTGTGAGTGTGAGTGTGAGAATGTGTGTGTGTGTGTGCACGTGTGCAGCTCTGTTAATGATGACCTGCCTGATAATGCTGTTGAGCCATTATTAACACCAGTTTCCAGATCTCCAGCTCCTCTTCCATAAGGTAATTACAGATACTGAGAATAATTGATAGTTGGAGCTATCATCTTAGCAAAAATGTTGGAAAATAAAAGTTAGAGTTAACAAAGCGTACTGCTCTACACCGTGGGCAAAAAACTCCCTCTCCTCTTGTATTTTGTCGGATTACAGCGAGAGACAGCCTGCCAGTGTGATCCAGCCAGGTGCAATCTCCACTCATTGCTGCGCCTTATATTTTATTTATTTGGGGAGTAAATTATTCAGCCTTTAGATATATCCTTGTGGATTCTCTTAAGAACAGGAAATATTCATTTGAAAGTATAGCACTCATGGAAGTTTCAATAAACTTATATTTTAAGAATCCCAGTAACGAGCAGTGGGAGAGCGTAACAGTCGAGGTTGTATTTTACGTTCACCAGGCGGTTAGAAGGGTGGCTCGGGCGGAATATTGTTCTCTAATGAAGTCAGGGTCACAAGTTCAGCTCCACATGGGCTGGTTTGCCTCCCCTCTGGCCGGCCGCTGACTGCATGCTCATGCATTCCGGGAACACGGGGTCCCCAGTGGCCGGGGTGGGCTGCACCTGCTGCAGCCCCACACTTGGCGAAGCACGCAGAAGGCCTCACCTGCAGCAGAGCGGATGGTCGCCATCTTCTTGATGTCGAGTGTGCCTGCTTCTGTGAGAAAAGGGAGCAAGGAGGAGGCTAGATCTTGAAATTTGAAGTACAGCGACACCAGGTAGAGGGGAAATCTGGGAAACTGGAGACTGTCAGGGTGAGTCAGGGTTTGTCAGCCAGCGGGAGCTGAATGGAGGTGTGTCAAGCCCTATGCGCCAGGAAGAAGGCTGCTTTTGTACTGCCATGGAAAGTTCCAGAGTGCCCTTTTGGGGGTGCTCAGGCATAGCTTCCCAAGCAAGCCCTGTGCAGGCTGGCTCTCCTCTGCTTTTCTGCCCTGAATCCTGGCTTCTGTGCAGTCTCAGCCACAAGCACCGGGGAATCCCCACCCCGAGCTGCCTACTTAATCCAGTCGGAGCAGAGGCCGTCTCGTGGGGGAGATCGCTCTGTGAGTCCCTACCCAGTGCCAGGCCACCGTGCCAGCGCTGGGCCCACACAGTCGTTCTCTGTCTGGCCTGGGGAGTAATGGGCGAGGCCACAGAGCCGCCATCGGCGCCAGACCCGCAGGTTGAGTCCCGCAGGCCGCGCCTCGCGATGCTGCAGCAGAGCTCGAGACCACCAGGGCGCTGAAGACCGGGGTTTCTCAGACACCACTTTCTTTCTCCCCCATACCCATCAAAAAAATCTTGATAGAAGCTGAGACTTTAACCCCTGTGCCATCAGGGAGGCCCAACCACTGGGGCCTGAGTTCGATCCCCGGCCAGGGAGCTTCTCACATGGCAGAGCAGACCTCTCCTGTCTCCCCGCTGCCCCCTCAGCAGTGGATTTCAGTGGATCCGCCTGTTCTGCTCCCCACTCTGTCTCTGGGGAATCCTCTCATGCACCCCACACACCTCTGGCCTGCAGCCCAGCTCTTGTATGTGTAAATAAATAAATCTTATAAAAAACTTCAGTTCACTATTCAGTGTCACTTTTTTTTTTTGGCAACAAATGTACAACCTCTATTACAGCACTTCCTGTTTGGATTTAAAAAATCCAGAATAACTTAATAGAGGAGTGCAGACTTTCAGTTCATCCATTTTCCTTTGCTAAGCAGAGAATGCCTTATTTTCTGTGTATTAAGAATTGCTCAAAAAGCAGCCGGCGAATTCTCCAACATCTCCACCGCCCTTTCCTCGTGTGCAGGTCGCTCCCCTGGGGGCTGGTGATAGCCCCGGAGGTCCTGCCACGCTGTCCGGGTTCTCTGTCCTGCTGCTAACCACACTGTTCCCTCCTGGACGTCTGTCGTTGGCCGAGGAAGTGAATGGGCTAGAGAAAGGGCGAGACCTTGGTCGCCCTGGGAAACGTGGGCTTAGGACGGCTGAGATCAAATGCAAGGAGGACGCAGCGCGGACCCCAGCAAAAATATAACCAGGGCCACACATTGGACTGTGCAATTTATGAAGGTTTTTGTTCTTTTCCAGATGTTTCAGATGCCGTGATGCCAAAAAGAGCTCAGTTTCCGGGGACTGGGCGCCTTCTCGGAAGGAGGTCAAACCCAGCTGCCATCTGCAGCCCTCCGAGCTGCTCCTGGGCGGCGTCACAGAAGATCCGAAGGCAGCTGTCCTGGAGCTGCTCTCCTGGCAGGAGTTCCTGCCAATGGGAGACTTCGGAGCCTCGCTTAGGCTTTGCAGACAGCACCTCTAAGCATGTGCTCCTGCGGGCACGCAGCGGGGGGCTCGGCTGCCTGTGGCCCGTATCACACCCCCCAAAAGGGCTCTGCACTGTGGCCGTGCCAGCCCCACCCCCGGGCAGCTGCGTCTGCTCCCCAGCGCTCCTGCCTCCCCTCTCTCCCTGCACTGTTTTCTTCTCTGAGACACAATTTCTTTGCCTCTCCCTCTGGCCATTCTCCAGGAGCTGCTCATCCGGCCCGGAGGGAGCTCTGCTGATTTTGGGGTGGTCCCCAGGCCCGTGCAGGGGGCAGCACCTGCCATGGCCGGGCCGCCGGGTGGGGGCAGTGACCCCGGCTCACTGGGGCGCCCTCGCACCCTGTGTGACTCAGACGCCTCGGCTGCTTGTCTCAGAGGGTCCATCCCCCTCCCTGTCTGCGTCTGGGCGCGACGTGGGCCTAGGACTTCCACGCTCAGCACTCACCCAACTTCAGCACATGATGTGCCAGCAGGGATCTGGTGAACCTGGGAAGGTTATGTCCTTTGAACTCTGGGATTGAGCCCGAGGTCCAGGGAGCTGTGGCAGGGAGTTCCTTCTGAGATGCAGCTCGGAGGCCCCCTGGGGCCTGGCAGGTGTCACATCTGTTTTCTTTCTGGCTCCCCTAAACTCTGGACTAGCTTAACTGACCCACAGTAGGACAGTACTGAGTGCCTGGGCCAGGGGGAGGGGGGTGCCTCATGAATATGAACTGCAGACCCGAGTTAGAGGTGGGGCAAGGAGCGAGAGTGCACGGAGTATTGTAAATCCCCAGGAGTTTTATTTTTATATCAAGTAGGTGATGACTTACAGCATTTAGAGATTTATTTTTAATCCAGATCTCAAATACCAAGTGGTTTCTAAAGAAAGGGGCACATGCAAAGAAGCCCGATGACTGGGGAGCACCTCCGCCTCCCAGTGATGGATTCAGCAGTTAAGCAGGATCTCTGTGGGATTTATCCATATATATATATATAGCAAGAAACTGTGAGTGGATAAATCCTACAGAGATCCTGCTTAATTGCTATATTATATATATATATAATATATATATATAATATATATAATATAGCATTATATATATAAAATATACAATATATAATATATATATAATATATATAATGTAAATATATATATATATTTACATCATTGTTCATTTTTGTACAATGTATGCTTTCTCCTCTCAGGTGTAGTCCCTATAAAATTCCCACCACTGATGCACCTGTGAACCATCACCATAGTCCCTTGTGCTCTTTTCTCCTCTGTTTTGATCTCTCTCCCCCCATCCCCTGCAGAATGTCTCTGATTTATAATTTCCTGTTTATTTTTTTTATTGTTATTATTTTTTCCCTGATCTCTTATTTGGTTCCCCTATATTCCTCCTATAAGTGAGACCATTTGATATTTTTCTTTTTCCTTCTGGCTTATTTCACTGAGCATGGTTCCTTCTAGCTCCATCCATGTTGCTGCGAATGGCACGAGTTTATCCTTTTTGACTGATGACTAGAATTCCATCGTGGATATAGACCACATCTTTTTGATCCAGTCATCTATTTTTGGCCATTTGGGTTGTTTTCATATCTTATTGTAAATAGTGCTGCAATAAATAAACATAGGGGCGCCGGTAGCTTTCCATATTAATGTTTCTGTGTCTTAGTTCCCTAGGAGTGGGATTGCTGGTTCATACAGTAGCTCCATTTTTAGTAATTTGAGGAACCTCCACACAGCTCTCCGTAGTGGCTGGACCAGTCTGCATTCCTACCAGCAGTGTGAGAGGGCTCTTTTTCTCCACATCCTCACCAACATTTGTTGTTCCCAGTTTTTTTTTAGTATGTGCCATTCTCACTGGTATGTCATTGTTCTCCCTGACAACTAGTGATGTTGAACATTTTTTTCATATGCCTTTTGGCCATTTGCGTTTCCTCTTTGTAGAAGTGGCTTTTTAGCTCTTCTGTGCATTTTTTTGCCTGGATTGTTTCCTTTGTTTCTATTCACACTGTCTAGTGAAATTTACAGTTATTTTAGTGTCAACCTGTTGCTACTAACAACCTACTGAGGGAGTATAAGCAGCACTTCAATCAGTAATACTTTTGTGTAGCACTTAATATTACAATTCTATTTCTTTCCAGAAATTCTAAGAGAAGACTGAGCATTACTTTTCCTCTCCTGCAAGTAGGGATGGCTAGTTAGGGAATCCAGAGCTTGTTCAAGGTCCCTGGAACACACATCAGTATAAAACTTCATTCCATCAAGCAGCATAAGTTGCCCCAAGCACCAAGAGGCGCCCGAGGGCTTCCCCAGCTCCTGAGGAGGGGCCAGGCCCGACTGGTGGCGCCCTCTGCTCCCTCTCTGGGGCCTCACCCCCCTCTTCTGCTCTGAGGCTATCGCTGTCACCCCCGAGGACACACATGTCCCTGCTCTGTCCCCTTCACTGCAGTCACCAGAGAGGTCCTGGCTCCCACTTGTCTGGTCTCACCCCCAACCCCACACATGTATCCGCACACCCCACTTCCCTTCCCTGGCCCTCAGGCACCCCAAGTCCTAAGCCCGCCCCCTGCCGGGGGAACTCCGGCAAGTCAGGGGCGATGCCCATAACGTCAACCTCCGTCACCTTTGTCTCAAGTTTCTCCTGGCAGAAACTGGCTCCTGCCCCAGGACATCAGCCCTCCAGCCCGCGGAGGCTGCGCTGTGGCTCTGTGCCGCCAGCTCTGCGCTGCCCCGGGCAGAACCGTTTTCCATCCTCTTTCTAAACCCTCCCTCGTTGGATTTTAAGCCACGGCTCCCCCCTGCGCCCCTTCTCCTCTGCGACCAGCCACATCTCTCCTGCCCTGCCATCCCCCCTTCCTGGAAGCCTCAGGTCCCGACTCAGCACCGGGACTCCAAGTCTGCCCTGGTGAGAGCTCTGGATGGCCTCGGAGCCCACGTGGGCGACGCGTCCCCGGCCCCTGACCGCCTCCTCTATCTTGGCTAGTCCGCCCGCACTGCTGGGAGCCCCGGCCTCGCCGATCACTGCGCCTTCTGCGCAAGCTCCGCGCCAAGTGTACTATTCTTGGACCAGCACCTGCTCTCCCAAGGGGCCTCTTCCCGTAACCACCGTGCAGCCGCACCGGCCCCGCTGCTGGGATGGGCCTGCAGCGGGTGACCTTGGAGCTGCTAGCTTCCTCAAAGCTCGGCTCCCAGATGTCCCCAGGACTCTGTCCTTTAAAATGCCCGTGTCCTTACTCCCATGTCACCTGCTGCGAGACTCACCTTGACCACTTTGTACCAGCGTCACCTCTTCCCTCGCATTCAGTGTCCTTCTGGCTTTATCTCTGTCTGCATCTACCATACCCGGGTGTGAGTGGAGATGCCACAGTCTCCCCAGCAGCAATGGGGGCCTGAGGGAATATCCTTTCCACGGCTCTGCCCCATAACTGAGAGCGGCATCTAGCACATAGTAGGTGCTCAGGGGTTGTCTGCTGAATGAAAGGACAGAAGGCTGGAAGGAAATGTGGGTTTCCAGAAAGTGACGATCTCTGTTGCCGTGATGAGCTCGCTGCGTTGCCATTTAGCACAACTAATCAGAATAATATTGATTTTGATTGTGGCTCAATTAAATTTCTAGGCTACTACGAAGTGGCCTGAATTTTATGCAAATCCAAGGAGATGATTACAGTTGGCTTCTTTCCCTCCTAATCACCCAGTGGTTTTGAAACAAATATGGAAACAATTTGCAAATATTGGCATAAGGTAGGAGAGAAGGCTCCATTCTCTGAGCGAAATGTCAGGGTAACAATCAGGGATTCTTGCCTCAAGAAACCCCTCAGGCTCTCCCAGGAACACATCTGTGCTATGCATGTGTGGTCACAAACAGGTGTGTTTGGGGGGAGGGGCTGGTTCCCATCTCTTCCCTGATGATGATTTTGTTTTTGTGTGTGGGGGGGACATTTACACCTCCTATTCTGGAATCTGCAACTTGAAAAAATGAGGGAGATGTCCTGTCCCCTGTTAACTCCAGGGGTTAAAGCGATTCCAGTTCCTTCTCCTCCCCAGCCAACACCTTTCGGCTTCTAATCTCATATTGGAAGTGTGGAATCCAACCTCCCAGCGCACGTACCAGGGAAAAACACACAACCAAACCCTTGACAAAGCTGAGCTGCCACTTCTCCATATTCCCTCCTCGGGTTAGAGCTGGCCAAGACCAGCTTCAGGAGGGAAAACCACAAAGGCAAGGCGGCACCAGACCGGCTACCTGGCATCTTTGAGGATGACCTGACACCAAGATGTAACCTAACAGGGGCTGTAACTTCATAGGAGCAAGAGATTTATCTTTGAGCAATCGGAAGTATGTGCGTGCAGACAGAAGGCGCCCACTGCGTCTTAGTGCATTTATTTAAAATCTGACAAGGTCCGTCTCACCGAGAGGCCAAGGCATCGCCGCGAGAGGCTTTAAATCGGCCATTCTGTGCCTGCGAGAACCGTGTCCACACCCCGGGGACGAGCCTGCGGGAGCCCCTCGAGAACACACACCACGCCCGGCAGTGGGTGACAGCTGCGCACCCACCAGACCACACCCCCGGGCTGCAGGCGCGGCCGCCCCCGGCACAGCCCATCCCCGCGAGCACCTGCTGCTCCGCCCCTGCGGCTACCTGCTCGCGCCCGCGTGCTGAGATGAAGAGCGCTGGCAGGTAGCAGATGTGCCAATTAATAACCTGTCAGGCTGATGGATAGGAGAGGCGAAGGCGTCTTCGCACGGGCCCCTCACTCCTTCTGCCCCCACCCCGTAGGCCCCTAGGGTCAGAGTCACACTCTGCCTCCCCGGGGGGCCCGACTGTCTCATTAGTGTCTGTCTCCGCGGCCTGGCTGCAGACGGCGCGAGGCGGACTCACCTGCTCTTCCCCGAGAACCCTGAAGTGGTGCAGCTCTTTAATCAAGGAGTCGCGGCAGCCCGCTGTGGGAGAGAAGAACTCATCAGAAACAGTCCGGCCCTTCCGTGCGGTCACGCGGTTCCCACAGCTCTCGCTGGCACTGCCCAGTGCTGCGGAGGACAGAATTGGGGCCTGCAAAGTTTAGGCTCGCCAGCCACCGTCGGGCCCGCCCCTCGAGATTCCAGGAAGGTGCCCACGGGGCCTGGCCGGGAGGGCCTCCTGTCCCGCGGGCCGCGTGGCCTCCGAGGCGCAGCCAGGATGTGGCGGCGGAGGCGGAGAGCCCGGGAGGGGCTCCTTTCCCTCCCAGCGCCGCCCTGCGGGTCCGCGTTGCTCCCCAAGCAGCAGTTTCTCTCCAGCGAGAGGACAGCCTCTGTCCTGCTAAATTCGTAGCGTTTCTTTGAACACTTTGGCATATGTGTTTGCTTTTTCATCCGGTGTATACATTTTCCTTTGGGCTCTCTAGTGGTATCAGCATGCACTGTTCCTATCTGAATTTATATTTAAAAAATCTTATTTTAAGGAATAATTTTATTCAACCTTAGATGTTTAGGAGGATCCCCCCTCCTTTCCAAGGGGTCCTTTCCATCCCTCCAGTTTGAGAAAATAATTTGACTGATTTTAATGTCAGGCAAAATAAGAAACAGAATTTAAAATGAGGTTAGACTCAGAATTTGTATGCGAGCACCCTCCTAAGACATAAGGGGAAGGATTGATGTCCGTGATCGCTCAAATATAAACACCTCGAACGGAGACTGGATAATTACTTGGCACACCTGGGAGGTGCAATGAAGTGGGATAAACAGGGTCGATGGAGCAGGTAGCCGGGGGGAGGCTTGGAAGGCTCAAGGTGCTTCAGAAGACCGTGGCTGCCGCGCTCCTCTCTGCACACACGCGGGCGCGGACAGACGCGAACGTGGCGCCAAACCACAGAAATGCCCGGCGCCTGACCCAGACCGCTTCGGGGTGTGTGATGGCCCCGGGGTGGGAGGCTGGGGTTCTGTCCACCTTGACCCTGAGCTGCTGGGAGAGGCGCTGATCACCTGAGACCCTGACCTGAAATGACCAGGGTGAAAAATGAATGAATGAACGAATAGGAATGGTTAGTTAATACTGGAAGTGATTGGGGGTTTTATTTGGAAGCTTGGTGATGGTTTGGTGACCACAGTGTGGCTTAGGAACTTGATCTTTGCTTGTATCAGTTTGCCTCCGGTCAAATTTGTTTTGGAATACATCCTTTCTCTTAAAACTGATGTTTCCAAGACCTATCAGTGACACTAAATGAGGACTTCTCTGCGATTGGTCTTAGGGCAACTGCTAAAAATGGAATCTTCTGGATTAAAAGACAGATTGTCAAAATGGTCAAAGAAAAGACAAGACAAGAAACAGAGGTTAGCTGCTGAATCACTTCCTCTAGCAGAAGAAAGTCAATAATTTGTTGCCTTTCACATGTGATTTGCCGAGTAAAAATCCTTCTCGGAGGACAGGTTGTAAGTTGATATGGCGGGGACATGCTCTTCTCTCCACTCTGGTCTGGGCTAGTAGGGGAAGCCCTTCCTTGCTTTGGGAGGGCAAGTGTGAAGGGCTGACTTACTTGGAAAACACATTAGACAGTGATTTTGGGGTGAGAAACACTGAACAACAGAATACGTAGACGCTGGCAGTCTGCTTTGCTAATAAAGTGTTTCCTCGAGAATAAAAAGGGCTGAGGAATGAGCTCCGGTGCTGTGTCTGGCGCTGGTTTGGGCGTGGGGCGGAAGGAAAGGAACAGCAGCATTGTGTGCGGAGACTGTTCCGAGCACCGTGTGGAGAGAACGCACCGAAACGGAGGTGCCGCTGCGGATGAAGACCGGTCTGGGATCCGCATGCGAGGCTCAGACACGCAGTCAGCATGCAGGGCCCTCCTGAGCGCGCCAGGCCCGAGCTCCAGCCCCTGCGCTGGCCCAGCGGCCACCGCCCGCTCTCCCTGCCCTGCTCTCTCACTGCGTGGGAGCCACGATCGCTCTGCCTGCAGAGCCCCAGGTGCACGCTGGGTCCCAGCCCCGGCCACCCTCGCTCACACCAGGCATCTGGTCCAGGGGGAGGTGAGACGCGGTGATGAAGCAGGAAGAGGAGAAGGAAGGGAAGGGGCCGCTCGCCACCTCTGCCCAGCGGTGCTCTCCTGGGCCGAAGCCAGAACGTTAGTCTGCCTTCGTTTTCTACCCGGGAAAGGGGGTGCGGAGATTTGACTTTTGATGGCTGTGGCAAACGATGTGTGTGTGGCACACTACATTTCCTCGGACAGTTCCGTGTATGCAGTAGGTGCTTAATGAATGGCGGTTGCTTTGTTGAGCGGCTCTGTGGTTTCAGGCTACCTGATTGCACTTGAGATGGTCATTCAGTGGCTGGCCCAGAAATAACTGTTCCCAGATTTCAATTGTCAGAGGCCGATTTCACTAACGGAGCCAGGTATCCAATCAAGTAATTGAGATTTACATGACACTATGCTGAGGTACAACAAAAGAGCAAGTACATGTGTATGCACATATGTGTACACGTGTGTGTCCATAGGGTCAGATCGTGTACAACTAGAAACATATGGTTAGCTTGCATTTAAAACTTTCAGCCGGGCCTCCCTGGTGGCGCAGGGGTTAAGTCTCAGCACTATTATGCTATCGGCAGCCACTGCAGCACGAGTTTAATCCCCAGCCAGGGAGCTTCCCCCAGGGCGCAGCAGACCTCTCCTGTCTCCCCACTGCTCCCCTCAGCAGTGTATTTCAGTGGATCCACCTGTTCTGCTCCCCACTCTGTCTCTGGAGAATCCTCTCACCACCACACCTCTGGTTTATACCCCAGTTCTTGTATGCATAGATAAATAAATCTTTAAAAAATAATATTCATTTATTCATGACAGTGATATAAAATGATTAATAGTTGCCTTTGTTATTATTGAGTTTTATGACCTATTTCTACCTTTAACATGTGGAAGGCTTTTTTTTTTAATATACCACTGGTCACTTCAAATTCCATCTTTTGTGTATTTGTGCTTATGAAGAGATTAATAGAGGCAAAACTGAAAATAGCTTCAGCCACGGGTCCCCGAACGCATCCACTTGCCAGACAGATAAAAGGGAAATTAACGCAAATTTCCAACAAAAGGGACAGTTAGCAACTGTGGAAAATTCCTTCTGTCTGGCCTTCTGACTCAGCCACCACGCTCCGCCCGGGTGTCGCTGGAGAATGTGGTCGACAGATGGAGGATTATGGCAAACAAGCTGCGGTGGAAAAACAAATACTCTACAAAGATGTCAGAGAAGAGAGTGACGACGTGATTGAGTTGCACCAGAGCGCACCTGCTTTGCCCAGGGAAGGGGCAGCTTCTCCTGCAGGTGCTTGGCCCGCCCAGGTGACTGACTGACTGATGGACAACTCCACCTGGAGAGTCTCCCTAACACCGCAGTGACTTTCTGCCCTGCACTGTTGGTTTCACAAAACCCGACGCTGGATTCTGCATGTGAAAATGCCGGAGGCTGCAAATTCACCTTCTGCCTTCTTTCCGTCCTCAAACTGGTGTGGCCATTCTGGTTAACCTGAGCACACCTTTTGTGTCGGGGGAGAAACGATACTGCCACAGAGGCCTCCAAAAGCCACAGAAGCAACAGGACAACAAAGCGGAACAAAATGTCAGAGGTTGGCAGATTCCTCTCGGTGTGATTGTGTGACGGTGGAAACAAAGAGGGGAGGCGCCGGGTTTTGGGGGTGGGGCTGGGGCATCTGAGCAGGATGCGAGATCTTGGACCCCTCCCTGCCTAATCCCAGCAGCCGGCACTGCGGCGAGAACACGTCGGCGTTTGCACACTCTCCGAGCTCCCCTCCATGACAGCTCAATTCAGTCGCATTAAAAAGCACCTCGAGGGCACCCATCACAGTTCCCATCAGCCCCGCGTGCAATTATTTGTTCAAACCTGCTTGTCCTGGGCTGAACACAGGCCCCAAGGGCTCAGGGCTTGCTCCCCTGGGGGCGAGGGGCGAGTCCAGCACAGGCGGGCGCCATGGACACTTGCTGAACCAACAGGGGAGTGAGGGAGGAGACGGCTTTGCCTTGTGCTCTCGGCGGACTCGAGCAGTGGAGACAGAGACCCTCGCCAGCCGCCCAGGGCTCATTTAGGGGCCCGGGCGTGAAAGGCTGTTTGCCCTGGGTCAGTTTTTAAAAGCTCAGGAATGGACTCTTTCATATTTTAAGCACAAAGTTTAAGTTTTAAACATAAAACCTTAGTATCCCACTGTTCAAGCGGGACAGAGTCAATTTCAAGCTCATTGTCAGCAGGAGGCCACAGCTGTGAACCAAGACAGAGGCCGGGCCCGCTGACCGGTCCAGGTGGGGGCTACCCTCTCGGCAACCGTGCAGCCCCCTGTGGAACTGTCAAAATATCCTTCTCGGGATGGCCACGGCCCCACAAATGCTACCGGGTGATCTGGTTTCCATGAAGGACAGATCTATTCCCGGATCTTACAGGCTTGCTGGCACGCCATTGCTTCAGCGATTAGAACAGATTTATGTAATGCAAAGGCACGTGCTGAAGAGTGAAAACATCACTGTTTTAAAAGAACCGTTGCTCTTGTTCTCTCTAGACCAACCTTTCTCAGCACAGAATTCCCTCTGCCCCCCAGAAGGTGATATGATAGACTTTTCTAGACAGGGATTCACGGCCAGCCTAGAATTCCTTTCTAATAGGAAGAATTCTTCCGCTTAGAAGGATCTTTCTAGATACTGTTTCTGGACTTGCAGTGAGAGAGGTCACAGCCAATCCTTTAAGGCCTTTATTCAGTGTCCCCTACCTGGGGCAAACGCCTGTTTGCTGAAATAGCCTGCACTGTCTGGGAAAACCTGTCGGAAGCATCAGATGTTGGTCCCCTCACTCACTCCGTGGATTTGCCCCTGTGGTTGGCAACTTGTCCATTCGAAGGCAGTTACCCAGGAAGTCCCCTGCTATTTGTCGTTCCACATTTTCGTATGTGTTTAGGGTCAGGTACCCTAGAGACTGGGGAACTTCAGCTGAACGAGACAGACGGCACCGTGATTTTATGGAGCTTCCTTCTGAGAGGGCCCTGAGAAACGTCTGTTCGCAAGGTCAGGCTGTTTAGGCGAGAGCCCACACTTGGGCATGCACGTCCTCGTTTCACCTTTAAGGTCATTCGAACAGTTTTCCTGCCCCCCCCCGAGTGATAAATCAAGCTTTCTGGGGTGGCCACTGTGAATTCAGTGTCCTCTTGGGAGGCTCACCCCTAGAACAGCCTCTGTAAATTGTTGGTTTGGGGAAAATGTAGTAACATATTATATGTTTGACTATAGTTTGAATGTTATGAATCAAACTAAAAATCTGTTTAAAAAAACCAAACCAACCAACCAACTTTGGCCATGTCGCTTCGGCAAACACCTCTGCATGAGGCTCAGACCCCTAAAGGTTGTGCTGGCACAGCCATACCCACTTCCTGGCCCTTCTTCCGCCTCTTAATCCCCATGCTGAACGACAACTTTTCCAGAAAGCTTTTGCTGCACTTTTTCAATAACCCAGCTGTGAAGGAGGGGACTCTCCGGGAAAATACATTCCACTGAAAGCGTTAAGAACCACAAGCATCTTCAATCACTATTTTATTTTCTTTAAACTTCCTTGTGAATCATCACAGGGGCAACTGCGACATCCTCTGGGTTCAACAGAAAACCGTGAGCACCCGGGCTTGGGATAACACTGGCAGTGGACTCCATGTGTCTCTTGCGCCTCTGGGACTAGCTGCACACGCCAGTGATCTGCAGTCTACACACTACGGCTGTTTGGTGTGAAAAGCTTTGCGGGTTAATTTCTCTCTCTCAGCTATAGCTTACAATCCCTAATGCAGACTTGACAATGACAGTTACCTTCTGTTTTCCCCATAAATACAAGTTGGAAAAGGAGAATGGCTAAAAATGAAAGAACATAAAAAATAAATGATGATTCGGAGCGATCAATGACAACTCGGCAAAGCCCCGAACCCCTAATCACCAGCCCGTGGAGGGGAGAGGCATCTACTGCTGGATCGTGAATGGGTCTGATGGGTCTTTCCACTCCACGGGTTGATTGGGGTCTTCTCGCACTGGCTGAAGCAGCCATTTCTTAATTAGCCTAAGAGTCAGGCACTAATAGTGTCCATGGAAAATTCACTGAAATTTCTTGACTGAACAGCTGCATTCAGACCTCAGAGTCAACAGCTGAACTTCATACCTTCAAGTTGAAAGCAGACCACTTGGAGAAAGCCAAGCGTACCTTAATAGTCCTTTTCGCTGATAGGTTTTCTAGTGTCTGTAAAGGATTATTTATGCATCCTCTTCAATGACTAACACTCAGCGAGTCCACGACATCGTAAACCCATTAGCAATACTCCCTTTTGGTGCAGCCATCCCACTTGGAGATTACAGAGCAGAGAGAGACTGACAGTTCTCCCAGCAGATACTTCCGAGGATATTTACTGCAACAGCTTTTGTAGTAGCAGCAACAACAAAAGAAAACATCTGAAACCCCCATTCAGTAGAGGAGACAAATCCTTCGGCATGGACCCCTTGCGTACCACGCACCCACTGAGGCCCTGTCGGATCTCATTAGCGGGAGGCTGAAACAGTCAACAGCACTCATTAGGGCTTGTGCCCCCCTGGGAGGGGGCAGCGAAGCTCACCAACAAGCACATTCTCTGATATTTTAGAAGATAATGAGCACCGTTTCAAAAAGAAAAAAACTAGACCTGGTAAGAGCCGGATGGGACAGTTTTAAATAAGACGTGCAGATCATTGTTGATAAAATAACATTTAAGCAGAGACTTTAAGGGAGTGAGTCAGTAAGAATTAGCTAGGCTGGAATGTGTCCAATAGCTCTCAACATGGTACATTTAAGGAAAATGTTACAATAGCTTATGACTAGAGGGATATCATTTACATTAAGTTTAGAAAACTACTCATCTTTATGGATACATGCAAATCTACTAAGAAGATAAAATAATGCTTGGGAATGATAAATACACATTTAAGGGAAGGAGGAAGTGAAACGGCATCACAGAAAAGGGGAGGAGATGCTCCAAATATGTCTTTAAATGTTATTATAATAAATATGAAAAGAAATACTAGCATTTCTGTAACATCAGCTATAGATAGAGAATGCTTCACATATCATAATTTAATCTCATGACAACTTTATAAGAATGGTAGGATTATTAGCCCCATTCTGCTAATGGTGAAACAGACAAAAACATCTTAACTACTCTGACAACTGAAGCAGTGCAGAAGCTAGACAATGACAAAGCTGGGCAGAAGGGACATGGGTGTCCATTGTTATTTTCTATATCTACTTTATGTTTGTAACTTTTTGTAATATAAAATCTACATCAAAAGTTGAAGGTACATAAAAAGATAGCTTTGGAAAAATTGAATAAAAACTTAAAAACTTAAGGAACAGATCTTAGATTTATCACTAACATGTGAGTGTTTATACAGTCTGAAGAGGGAAAGGTTTCTAATATAGCTGCAGTGTTAGAAAGTTTGGCTTATATGAATAGACTAGCATAAGTTTTGTAGGTTTTGTAGTCTTGTGAATAACGCGAAAGAAGCCATATTATTATTTATTCAATTTTTCACTTATAGATGAGGCAGCTACCACCAGAAGCCCAGGAAATCTCAGTGTTCCAAATAGGGCGTTTAAAGCTCGGATGCTCTCACTTATAATCAAGGAAATACAAATCAAAACCACAATGAGATACCACCTCACACCTGTGTGAGGGACACATTAAAAATACAGGCAACAATAAATGCTGGAAAGGATGTGGAGAAAAAGAAAGTCTATACTGCTGGTGGGAATGAGAACTGGTCCAGCCACTATGGAAAGCTGTATGGCGATTCCTCAAGCTGCTAAACTTGGAGCTTCCATAAGACCCAGCAATACCACTTTTGGGAATCTACCCAAAGGACACAAAAACACTATTCCAAAAGGATATATGCACCTGTATGTCCATCGAGGCACTGTTTACAATAGCAAAGGTATGGAAGCAACCGGATGTCCAAAAACAGACGATTGGATCAAGAAGATGTGGTCCATATACACAATGGAATACTATTCAGCATTCAAAGAAGATAAACACATGCAATATGCAGCGACATTGATGGAGTTAGAAGGGATCATACTCAGTGAAATAAGCCAGAAAGAAAGAGAAAAATATCGAATGGTTTCACTTATAACAGGACTATAGGGAAACCAAATAGGAGAGAGACACTCAGTGGGGCAGGTGGGGAGGGGGAGGATAAGGGCACAAAATGGAGTAGAAAAGGACACAAAGGACCACAGAGATGGATCACGGGTGAATTGGTGGTGGGTTACCCAAGGGGAATACAAAATGTAAAATATATAAATAACAATCAAAATATATATAGTTTTAAAAAAAAGAAAGTAAAAAAAAAAGCTCAGATGTTCATGATTTCATAATTGAGATGTACATTGATATTTTTTGGCTCATTGGAGCCACTGTTTTCATCCAAATGTCCCACTGAGTCACCCCTAGGGGCCAGAGATGGCCTGTCTTCCTATAGGTGCTGCAGCAGAATCAGTCTTGTTGAGAATGAGACACAAATAGAAATTTGTCAAGTGTTTTCATTTCGCTCATAGTAATAAATATTAGTATTACTATTGGCAGGAGGTAAATTGCAACCAGGTAGTCATTCGTTATTGAACAACTTTCCTGTGTGTGTCCACTATGCATGAGGCAAGAGGCCACAGAGAAAGCAGAAGTGGACCCAGTGGGGACTCTGCCTTCATGGGGCTGAGAAGAAATATGATGCCCATCAACAGACCACACAAATGGGGCACCAGCCAAGTGTGTGGACAGCCGACCATGAGGTAGTGTTGACAAAAGAAAAGAGGAATGGGATCAGAGGTTTGGTACTGGACACCCCGTGTGGGATGGGTGGAGATGAAGCCGCTGGACTTGAGAATTAAATGTACCTGTGTCCACATGGCTTACTCGCTGGGGCTGAAAACTGAGGCTACTGAGACCTATTTGTTCCAGAAAAATCCTGACTTGGAAGATATGCTTGCAATGAAATGCAAGTAATTGCACCAGACAGTCTGACTGTCTGATCAGGCATCTCTACGGTGGGCAGAAAGCCCAGAGAGCTTCGGCCACATTGTTAATGACACTGGGTTCCACTGCCCAGGTCTTTCCATTTTCCCACATGAAAATTAGTAATCATCCTTTATTTTAAGTAGTTGAAATGAATAAATCTGAGAAATTCTCATCTGTTAGCAGAGTTCAACCAATGAGTTTGACTTTTAAATTAGTGTTTAAAGCATCAAGCAGCCACTGTTAAAACATAGGGAGAGTGTGGTAACCCTAATAGATGGAGTGAGAGTCTGAAGACCACATGAACAGCTGGCAAAAGAGAGGTCCTTTAGCCTCCTAGCCCCTGTTGGAGTTCTGGCTATGGTCTTGGAACAAGCAAATCCAGACTTTCAATCCCACCACCCTACTCACATGTTCTGCAAGGACACTCTTGGCTCTCAGCGCTTGTCAACTAGAAACTGAAAATGAACAGCCTCATAGAGTCAGTGGTTCAGAGCTGAGGGTGATTCTACTCCTGTGGTCCTCCACTCCCATCACACGGGCCTTTCAGGCCATTTGTAGGGACTTAGGCTGTTGCTGTGAACAAGGTAGAAGACACTAGCGGGATTTAAACAAGGAGTCACATGACCTGTCTTTTTAAAAAAAGTTCCCTCTGGCTGATGTGTTGACAAAACCTGTAATGAACTAGGATGGAGACAAAGCCAGTTAGAAATTGATGCCGAATTGTGGTCCACGTGAGAGATCGTGGCGGTCTCTGGGGTTACTGGCTTTCATGATGGACAGTTTCCGACGCAGTGTCTAGCTCTTCGGCCTATTTCTGGGGAACTGCCGGGCGCAAGATGCTGTTTCCTGGCAGTGCTGTGAGTGTAGCTGTGTCTGGGGATGTTCCCCAGAGATTAGGTGTGCGGGAGGCCATTCCGTGTTGAGGCGGTGAGGTTCCTGCTTCCGTGGAGGAACACCCAGCTCTTGATGCATAAATAAATAAATCTTTAAAAAAACAATGTATGTATATATAAAGTTATCTATCTATCTATCTATCTATCTATCTATCTATCTATCTATCTATCTATCTATATGTAAAGTTATATATCTCTTTCCCCAGCCTCCTGGAAGAAATGGCTTTGGTGCTGAGTGTGGTGTGATAACACACATGTGCAGAGATGTGAACCTGCACCCCTAAACCACCACAGTGTTATAAACCAATGTCACCTCGATTAAGAAAATGATAGAATTAAAAAGTACCCATCTGAAATAGAAGTGGCTTATCACAGCTCTGGGCAGGAAATGCCCAGCATGAATGAGGAGGGCCCGCCACACAGCAAGCTGCAGTCACTCCAAAGGACGAGAGCGAAGGCAAGAGGCGCTCGTTGGCTGCAGACAGGATGATATGACACCAAAGAAAGTAAGCACTGTCATATATTTAAATGTGCCAGAAATGTTAAAATTCATGAGATATTAAGATTTAAAAAAAAAACACCTCGCTTGTCACTTTTGGAAGACACCGGGAAAACAAATTATTATCTCTATAAGTGATAAATACAAGGGAAGAAATAACTAGCATGCATCTTGCCTTTAGCATATGAATTGTATCTCTAAGGAACCAAATAGTGGATGAAGGAAAATTTCTTTCAACGCAAGTATTCCAGGGAATAAATTAAAAGTGCATGTCAGGCTTTTGGGAATATAATCATCAGGCCAAATGCCATTAGGTAATAATCATCAATGGCTGCCAGTCTCACAGAGTTGGACAAAGGACATTCTGTGCCTCCTAATAATGATGAAAGTGTGTAATGCTACTTTTGAATATTCCTATAAAAAGTTAATTCACCCCCTTAGATCAAATCATTGGATAAAAATACTAATTTAGTGGTTTCGCAGGGGACAGAGGATTAATTACAATCATCGTCATCAGTGGTTCTCACAGTGTCCTAAGTATCAGCATCACCTGGGACCTTGGTAGAAATGCAGATTTTAGGTCCTATCTCACAGCAGCTGAATGAGAAAACTATGAAATGGGCCCACCAATCCACATTCTAACCAGCCTGCCCAGAGATACAAGGTTATTGCTAAATTTGGGAACCACTTCCTTTTACAACCATCGAGGGGTACAGCAAAATTCAAAATGTGGGTATTTTTCTATGGCAAATGGCTCATTCTCCTTAAAAAAAAAAATGCATCACAAGAAGTAAAAAACATGCATGTATGTCTTACTATGTGGAGCTGGTCTGGTCTCTGGTCATCACTCACTCTCCAGGGCCAGCCAGCCCACACTCAACGGCCTTTCATATTCAGCGGCTGTCCACACTCAATGGTCTCTACACTCAATGGCTCCCCACCCTCAGTGACCTTACACCCTCAATGACCTTCCACATTCAATGGTCTTCACATGTAGTGGCTTTCCCTGCTCAGTGGCCTTCCACACTCAGTGGCCTCTACACTCAATGACCTTCCACACTCAATGGCCCTCTACACTGCAGTGCTCCAGAGGGGCTTCCATTTCACTGACCAGGATGAGATTCAAAAGCACTGCAACTATAACACATAACTAGGTGCACTGAATCCCTCGCACATATTTTATGTATTTCCATTTCTACAGCTACACATTTACTGCAAACACTCCCTATTCTGTTTTTTTTTTAAATTTATCCATGAACTTTTATTATTTTTATTATTATTATTATTATTTTTTTTTTATTTATACATACAAGCTGAGGTACAGGCCAGAGGCGTGGGGTGGCGAGAGGGTTCACCAGAGACAGAGCGGGTAGCAGAACAGGCAGATCAGAAATACACTGCTGAGGGGAGCAGCGGGCGAGGCAGGAGAGGTCTGCCGCGCCATGTGGGATTCTCCCCGGCCGGGCGTCGAACTCGCGTCGCCGCTGCCGACAGCTCCACAGCTCAGCGCTTAACCGCTGCGCCACCGGGGAGGCCCCTATTCTGTTATTTAGTGGTTCTCAAGAACCAGAAGTGAGGACAAATTTGGAGGGAGGTGGTGATTGATGTGAAATATTGGCAAGGGGCCATCTCAGCAACACCCCTGGCAACATACTTCCACAGACGGGGGTTTGATGCTGCTTTCCTGGTGGCAGTGCTGGTGGGCAGGAAGTGGGAGCTCAGATCTTGGAGGGGAGGGCTACATGGATTGAAAAGTCCCTTAGGAAATTTTGATATGTCTTCCCCACCCCCTCATATGCCCTCCACAAATGCTTTCTGTGCGAGGTTTCTGCCTGAGGGCAGGGCTGGGCCCGAGGAGGGCCTACCAGGTATGTGGATTTATTTATTCTTCCCTGTAGTCATTGCTCAGAGACGAGCTGGGGGAACATGTCTTAATGTCTTCTCCAGCTTGTCGGCAGACCTTGCCCACTCACACTTGAATGCCTCTACCTTTTGTCCACTTTCCATTGCTCACTCCTTGGGATCAGGGAAGCAGCTTTTGACTAACTCATGTGCTCCAGACACAGTGAGGGGAATGTGGTCCCACGGCATCATCACTTTCACCTGCTGGTTCTGCCAAAGAGCAAAGTCCTTTTCTAAAAGGCACCTTGATACAAAGCATCTTAAAAGAGATATTTTAAAAGGTAGAATTGCAATGAAACTCAATTCTTTTCATAATCCACCTTATTTTAGAACAGCAGATGAAAAAACTCACTCTTGTTAAGCTAATGAGACTATTATAAAACAACTGGACTCTCCAAAGTTGAAAGCTCTCCTTTGAAGGGCTGTGTATTAGAGTGTTGGCTATACCAGATGATCCAAAGTGGAAAAGTTCCGTGTGCACGCCACTCTTAACCCATAATAGGGATCCAGAAGGCCAGGCCTAAGTGTTAGGAGCATGTGAGTTGAGGTCCACTCTCCCCCAAGGTTGGGGTGAGCTCAGCAGTCACACCCATGGAGTGACCCCCACACAGGTCTGGTGCTGGAACAAAGACCTAGGAACAGGTTGGAGTCAACAACTAAATTTCAACTCACATCTTCCTGCTTAGCTGCCTTATTCCAAAACACAAGAGATAGTTCTGCAAAGCAGATTCATGACTTACTGGTTCATTCTGTGGTGATCAATTGTAGAATGTTCCAGAAGACCTGAAACCTTTTTCTTTCTCTCACCTGCCACCTGTATCTGGTGAGATGATGTCATTGAGCTGATAAGGTATGGGTGACATCTAGTTCTTTGAATATAGACCAGGGTGTTCTATCCTCTTCAAAAATTTCAGGGTAATTGAGAAAAATATTTAGACAGATATGTGACTAGGCAACTGTCATGACAAGTAGTGCTATTCTATCCTAAAATGTGAATATTTAAGAATGTTCTCAAGCCCCCCTTGGGAAAGCGATGAAGAAGAAAACTGGGTTACATAATAATTCAGTGCCATCATGGATATTACAACAAGGGGTACAAATTTTTCTTGGTGTCGGATTATCATTTTTCAGAGGCTTTATTTTTTTCCTAGTTAGAAGTGTCGGAAGATGTTTAATAATCACAATTCTTTGTCCTTTTAAAAAAGTATTTTCTAGAAATGAAAGAGATTTTTTTTCATGATAACTGTAAATTATTAAAACGATAGAGAGAACAAGAATTAGCTATTCCACCAAGCAGAGACGGTCACCATAAATATTTCGGTGAATTTTCTTCTAGATTGCTCCCTTACTGTGAACACAGAGGAGTGCACGTGCACACACGCACACACGCACACACACACACACACACACTTTTAAATACATGGCATCACACTGTGCAGGAAATTCTATATCTTGTACTTTTCACCTAAGAATAGGAACAGACCTCTTTTCATGTCAAACAATAGACACACTGCATCATCCTTCACCGCTGCTCACCTATCCATCATGGGCAGTCTCCTTTACCCAAGCCCTGAATTATGGCAGCCGTGTCACTGACACCTGAACATGTATATTTGTAAACCATTCATATGCCTGAAACAGGATTGCATTCCCCAGAGTGCAATTACTGCCGGGTTAAGCTTTTGCTGCATTTACCATTTTGATCGTTCCAGCTAAACCCCTACGAATCCTGGTAAAAGTCAGGCCAATTTCCCCCTGCCTCCCTGAGTGTCTGGAGCTGGTGGGAGCTTTCCCATTTCCCTCCTCCCTCATGGGCTGTGCATGTATTCATCTCTTCTTCCCTCCTGAGATGAAGCCTGGCACCATTCCATTCCGAGAGAAATGAGGACAGTTTTGCATTCCACCTTAATCAGATCAAATTAGGACAGGTGGCGGCCCTGCAGGCAACATAATTATGAAGAATGTGTGTGCTTGTGCAGACTGTCCTTCCAGCTCCCCAATCAAATAGGACACCAGACCCCAACGGTTCTATTTTGACTGGTGAGTCATAGGGCCGTCATCTACACGCTCTGGATAGAAAGGGGCTGCGAAATCTGAGACTAATATAGTCTAAACAGTGAGAAAATCTATTTGGTGAGATTGGATAATTTATACAAAAATAGTTTTTCTATTAAAATTCTTACATGCTAAATGGAAACAAAACAAAACAAAACCCTATGACTGGCTTGTTATAAGATAATATTTAAACCTATCCCCCTAACACATAGCCATCCCCTAGGTAAAAGGAAGCCGTATGGAGGATTCCCTGGTTTTATTATAAGAGAGCAGCTGCCCTGTGCAACAGAAAATGTGTAATGAATATCTATTTAAATAGATCTGAGACACACTGGATCTGGAGACACGACTCTGCTGTACATCAGGGGGCTTCTACACCCAGCTTCATTTAGGCTATTGCATCTCAGAAGACATCCCAAGCACCATCATAACAAATGTTATATTAAAAATGCTCTCAGTGACGATGTCGTATGAGTCTCAGTGCAGCGATTTTTCAGCACGTCAGAATTACACCCTCACACCACGGAAACAAATTCAACAGCACACACGTGGCTGCTGGGATGCCTTGATTAGCCACGCAGCAGTATTTCATAAAGCACACACCACTCCACGTCCCCAGTGACCGCCAATGAGGCTTCTCCAGTTGTAGGGAGCCCCATTCAATATTTGGAGAAGAACCAAAAAGAACAGTTCAGAACTCCATTCCTTCCCTTTCCAACAATGAAACTGGAAAAAAAAAAGCTTGGTTATTTAATCTTTCCATTGCCTCCATCTTGTCTATCCCCTTCTAGGTTGCCTGGGAGGAGGTGTCCATGGTTCATGAGGACCAGTGCCCTCTTTCTGAAGCAAACAAGAGCCATTTGATGCTTGCTGACAGTGCTGGGGAAACACAGTCTAAAAGACCCATGTTGTAAAAGAAGGTTGTGTTGGTCTGTTGGGTTTGATGTGTGAGCTCTGGTTTTCTTGCATTGGGGAGGTAGAACCTGCCAGTTTAGTGGTGCATGGTCCCCTTTTGTGATGGCTGGCTGAGTTTTCCTTTGCAAATGATGAATGACAGTGATGTCATTCACCTCAAGTGAAGAAGAATCAGTGTTAGTAGATGAGCTCTCAGGAAACAGAAGGCAGCCCTCTTCTGCAAACAGATAAAAGCCCCTCGCAAAAGAGACATTAAAACCCAAGATTCCATTCTGAAGTCAAAATATCTGCTATTTGCCTCTGAATTTCATAAACCTAACAATGACATTTTAAAGTTTTTCCATGGCTAAGTTCTTGATGTCCGGGTATTCAAAATGGAATGGCCATTTCCTTGCAGCTGGCTATAATTAAATGGGTATAAAATTGTAGCTCAAACCAGTTAAGAATTTCCCTCCTAGTTACAAACACTGACATTTCAGGACACAGAGAGGGTGGTGTTTCAGGCTTGTGGCTGCAGGAACAGACACCTGGCCCTTCTTGGGTGATCCTGAGAACCCTAAAATGATGATCTGGCCCTGACTTGATCTGAGGTCTCAATGCAAGAAGTCTCCCAAGTCAGGCAACAGATTCAACCTACAACTGAAATCTCAGTGCTTGCTCTGCAGGCTTCACCTCCCTCCCATCTTTTAAAGGACCACATCCTAGTTTCTTGGAGGGAAGGCCTATAAAGGAGAAGTCCTTTCACTATTTTCCAGTACACAATTCCAAGCTGAGCTTGTGTCCTTGCTTTGTGCCACGATTGCTGCAGCAAAATTGAGGTCTTGGGACTTGAGGGAAATCGAGCTTTGGTTTCCTGCTCTGTTGCCACATTCTTGCCTGTCTTTGTTTATCCCCTTGATGACTTAGTGGCATGAGCAAACATGATCATCTTGTTCCCTAGGGTGCCAGTGTTCATTCTATTCAAACACCTCAAGTTCCATTTCTAAAGGAAATTTAAGGACTGAAATCGATTGTCTTCACATTCCTCTTCAGACTGCTATTTCCACTGGAAACCATTTATTCATGGTATAACTCTGAGTAGAGTATCCTAGTGTCCTTCTGTTGAAATAATATGGTCCACTATTCCCTAGGTATGGAATTTTAAAGAAAGGCATCTTTCTCATTACGCTTTATAACAGATAACTGTAACTCCCAAATTTAAATCTAAATTTATCTTAGTAGTATCCTGATATAAAGTGTGCCTAGAGAATTCCTTCAGTTGTGCTTTCCACTGAGGGCCTGTCCATCTTGGAGGATTTAGTCTCATAGAGTCTGCAGTCCCATTAGGTCTTCACGATGCCTTGGCCATCATTGCCAAGGATGAAAACATGGGCTTTAGGGCTGGTGTGGGACACTGTCTGCCTAGCAACCTTCACACACTGAGATTGCTCTCTTGCCTCAAAGGCTGTGATTTAAATTTATAGGTGGGGCCCAGGGATTAATTTCCATTGCCATATTCACTGCACTTACTGCTATTTGCAGGATCTAAGTCAGCTCTGCTATGGGAGCTCCCTAGTCCCAATCAGTTTATAAAAACATTCTCAGATTAACAAATCAATGTTGCTTATATACCACAAAATTGGTTACCACTTGAAGGTTTTATTCTGATAGATTTATGGCCTGCATAAACCCACTTCTGTGCAATTGAGACAGAAGAGCGAGATTCCAGCGGTCCAGGTCAGAAAGGAAGGTGGTTCTTCACTGCTGTTGTGGGAACCCTGGGTGTAAAGATGAAGGGATACGGATACAGTAAACCAGCACCTAAAGTTCCACCAAGATATGGTTCAGGAAACTTGAAGGGGCGTGATAGGGATGCTAGCAATTTATTTCAAAAGCAAGCTTTCACTGCAGGTCTGCATAATGGAGATTATTTTAGAAACAAAAGCCAAAATTTGTTTTATGTTTTCCAGTCTAAATAAAACAAAGCTCGTTCTGAATAAAACTTAGTCTATGTAGAATTTTAATGTTAACCTGATGTTAAGAACGGTAAAACAAATTTGTTCATTCTGATGGTACAATGAACGCTATCCTAGATCAAATCAACTCCTTTTTTGAAAAAGGTGCTTTGAACACAGGAAACCATGGTACTTAATATATCCTGAGAGCTGGATTCTGGCAGCAACACCCCTTCATCTCTTCACATCTCTTCACTTCAGTCCTCTGTGAGAATCACTACTGTTTTCCATAAGTATATGATATTGTAGCCTACACCTGGGATTTCTGATTTTAAAATGCAAAGGTATAACTTCAGTTTTTGGAACTGATAGAGAAATATTCTACAAGCTTTAAAAAATCTGTAGCAATAAGATTTGCTAATCCGCATTTTGTTTATTTTATTCCATAGATATCAATAAGTAACTATTGAGTTACTTTAATCCATTTTAGGACTCATTCAATAAAAGGAAATGACACTGTTTAGGGCAACTGGTGACAAAAAGAAGGCTTCTTGATGTTAGTCTTGTTTTAATGAAGGGAAATAGTGGTGCTAAAGATAAGAGTGCACTGGGAAGTGAAGTGAGCTGATGTCTAAGGGTCCTCTGTGGTCCACAGAAGTGGGCTCTGCTTGTCCTCACCAGAACTGAGGCAGGGCCTCTGGTCCCTCTGAAATAAAACCCAAGAAGCTCTTGGAAGAATCACAAAACTTGCTTTGCACAAGCCTCAAGTTTTGAAGCAAATGAAAATACAGGACAACTCGTTAAATCTCAACTTCAGGTAAACAGTGGTTTTATTGTTTTTGGTGTAAGTATGTCCCAGATATTTTTGCTTCTCCGAAATTCAAATTTAACTGAGCATCCTGTATTTCATCTGACGGTCCTAGCCAATCATAATCTGGACACTATATTTGTAACAGAAGGTCATTTCCAGATTGGGGTTTTCTATCTCGATTTCACTTGGAAAGACTGGAGTCGACAGAATGTGAAGTGGTACATTTCCTAGAAGCTGATACACCTGATTTCAGCAACATCAAGAAAGAATATATGGCCTACCATGAAAAGATCTGCTCCTGAAATATAACCACAGCTCCGCAGAAGTAAACACAGAGGAAACGCAGGGTTGAGGGAGCAGGAGGCCTTGCTGGAGGGCACCATCATCGGGACCCTCAAGAGTTAGGCCATGGCAGGACGGGCCACATCTGAGATAACTCGCTTAACTCCCTCCCCAGGAGTGTTTGCCACTCCACCCTGAGGATGTGGTCAGCGGAAAACAGTCATGTCAGATCAATCTAACATTCGACCAAACACAAAATAGAGCCCTTCTAGATTGTGATGATTATCTGTATTTTAATAGCAGAAATTTGAAAGGAAATATGGCTTTTTCTTTCAAAAAGCTTATTGACTTAAATAATTATATTTATTTTTTATTTAATGTAGTGCCATTGTTTTAATCTTTGTTAATATTTTGACAGCGTGGATTTCTCCTTTCAGATATGGTCACCATTGCTCTCCTGACACCCAAGCACCCGTTATCTCTGACCACAGCCCATTGTGTGCCCCAACACCACCATTTCCCCCATACCCTGCCCTCCCCTTTGGATGCCTCCGACCTATGGTCAGCTTTCAAGGGTTGGTTTAAAATCTGTCTTTCACATCCCCAAAAGCGAAGAGAGTGAAGAAAAAGATAAACAGCTGGGATTATATCAAACTAAAAAGCTTCTGTACAGCAAAAGAGATATTAAACAAAGCCAATAGACACCCTACTGATTGGAAGAAAAGATCTGCATACAATACAACTGATAAGGGACTGATCACAAAAATCTACAAAGAACTCACAACTCAATAAAAACAGAGTAAACAATCCAGTCAAAAAACGGGCAAAAGAGCTTAAAAGACACATCTCCAAAGAGGAAATGCAAATGGCCAACAGGTATATGAAAAAATGTTCAACATCCCTCATAATCAGGGAAATGCAAATCAAAACCACAATGACATACCACCTTGCACCAGTGAGAATGGCACACAATAAAAAACAGGCAACAAGAAATGCTGGTGAGGGTGTGGAGAAAAAGGAACTCTCCTGCACTGCTGGTGGGAATGCAAACTGGTACAGCTGCTCTGGAAAGCTGTTTGGCAATTCCTCAAACTGCTAAAAATGGAGCTTCCATATGACCCAGCAATATCACTTCTGGGAACCTACCCAAAGGACACATAAACATTAATCCAAAAGGACACATGCACCCCTATGTTTATTGCAGCACTGCTTACAATAGCTAAGATATGGAAACAACCCAAATATCCGAAACTAGATGACTGGATCAAGAAGATGTGGTACATATACACAACGGAATACTATTCAGCAATCAAAAAGATAAACACATGCAATTTGCAGCAACATGGATGGAGCTAGAAGGGATCATGCTCAGTGAAATAAGCCAAAAAGAAAAAGAAAAATATCAAATGGTTTCACTCACAGGAGGAATACAGGGGAACCGAATAAGAGATAAGGAGGGGAAAATAACAACAAAACAAAAACAAAAACAAAAACTAGCGGGCAACCAGAAATGAGAGCCATTCAGTGAGGGAGGGGAGGATAAGTGTTCAAAATGGGGGAGAAAAGAGCACAAGGGACTATGGTGACGGTTCACGGGTGAATTGGTGGTGGGGAACCTACGGGAAATACACAATAATATATATTTTTTAATTTGTAAGATATTTTAATTATAGTTGTTACTGGATTTACACCCTTCAAATATAATTACTTATGTCTACTACATCAAACAAATGAACATTACAGAAAAAAGTTTTAAATTGCTTAGTCAAAATCATTACTACTACATACATTCTTATCCTATTGCTTTTTCTCAAGGACACCCAAAGTTAAATCTATAACCTAGTATTAGTTCCCAAGCCTGAAAATAATATTCTTTAATTTGAATTCATTTACTAATGTTCAATCGAATCTATATTTTAAATATTTTGGAAAAGAACACTATTAGTAATTTTAAGAGATATATACAAGTATGGTGAATTGCTTGTTTAACAGTATCTAAGAACAGGCAATATTAGTTACCTTTAATCACGGAATGTCTGAAACACCAAAACTATAAAATGCTTCTTAACTATGGTAAAAGTGGGAAGTTCTGAGACTTAAAATAAAAAAAGGAAATAGCAGATTAAATGTTAAGGAAGATGTCCAGTATGTTGTTTATAGGATATACAAGAAGGAAAAATTTTAGTTTTTTCAAACAACTGAAAAATACAGTTCTAACTACTGAAAAAATATAGTTCTAAAATTATCTAATATGAATCTAAGTAATTTATTTATTTTTTATAATTTATTTATTTTTGATTTTAATTATTTTTTATTGTTATTTATATCTTTTACATTATGCATTCCCCTTGGAAAACCCACCACCAATTCACCCGTGACCCATCTCTGTGGTCCCTTGTGTCCTTTTCTACTCCATATTGTGCCCTTATCCTCCCCTCCCTCGCTGAGTGTCTCTCTTTTATTTGGTTCCCTTATATTCCTGTTATAAATGAAACCATTTGATAATTTTCTCTTTCTTTCTGGCTTATTTCACTGAGCATGATCCCCTCTAGTTCCATCCATGTCGCTGCAAATTGCATGTGTTTATCTTCTTTGAGTGCCGAATAGTATTCCATTGTGTATATGGACCACATCTTCTTGATCCAGTCATCTAGTTTTGGATATCTGGGTTGTTTCCATGCCTTAGCTATTGTGAACAGTGCTGCAATAAACATAGGGGTGCATGTATCCCTTTGGATTAGTGTTTTTGTGTCCTTTGGGTAGATTCCCAGGAGTGGTATTGCTGGGTCATATGGAAGCTCCATTTTTAGCAGTTTGAGGAATCGCCATACAGCTTTCCAGAGTAGTTGTACCAGTCTGCATTCCCACCAGCAGTGTGGGAATTTTTCTCCACATCCTCACCAGCATTTGTTGTTGCCTGTACTTTTTTTTTTTAACATTTGCAAACTTTTATTTTTTTCATTTTTATTCATATCTTTTACATTATTGTGTACTCCCCATAGATTACCCACTACCGATTCACCGGTGAACCATCACCATAGTCCCTTGTTCTCTTTTCTGCCCCATTTTGAGCCTTTTCCCTCCCCCTCCCTTGCTGAATGTCTCTTTCTTATTTGCTTGTATTTTTAATGTGCGCGATTCTCACTGGTGTGAGGTGGGAAATACACAATAATATAAAAGATATAACTAAAAAAGAAAAAAAATGTCTGTCTCTGACCCTTTGTTTAGTTTCTCTATGTTCCACATACAAGAGGCACATCCAGAATTTATCTTTCTTCTCCTGGTTAGTTTTGCTATGCATCAGCCCTTCTAGCTCCATACATGTTGACCTTCCACTTCTAGCAGACAATCTGTGGTCTCCTTTTCCACAAGTTTACAAGTTTTGACATGTCGGACAGAGGGAAATACATAGAAAGTGCATACGATCATTTAACTTGTGTATGTGATGACTTAAGATTTTGCTACTTAGATAGACTGTCTGCAGAGCTTAAAATTTTACTTTTACAATTTTTATTTATACATTTTGAATAAAATTTGTATATATCTAAGGTGTAGAACATGATGATTTGATAAACATATAGATGGTGAAATGATTAGCACATTAAAATCAGTTAACATCTCACTCATGGTAACTATTTCCTTTTGTGATGAGAATACCTGAAATCTACATTCTTGGATATTTCCTGTATTCAAGAATTGACCATAATCCTTATGCTTATATAGTAGATCTCAGGGTTATTCAGCGTAGACGCCTGCAACTCCGTACCCTTTGACCACATCTCCACACTGTCTCTGTCCCCAGCCCCCGGTGCCACACTGCTACTCTGCTTCCATGAGGTCAACTTTTCTTTGCAGAATCTACATATAAGGAGGCTCATACACCACTTGTCTTTGTCTGACTTCTTTCACTTAGCCAAGGTCCTGCCGGTTCATCACGTCACAAACGTCAGGGTTTCCTTCTTTTCATGGATGAGTAATATTTCACTGTACGGGCCTCCCTGGTGGCCAAAGTCTCAGGCTATGGCCAGGGAGCTTCCCACAGGGTGCAGCAGACCTCTCCTGTCTCCTCGCTGCTCCCCTCAGCAGTGGATTTCAGTGGATCCGCCTGTTCTGTTCCCCACTCTGTCTCTGGTGAGTCCTCCATGCCTCTGGCTTACACCCCAGCTCTTGGATGCATAAATAAATAAATCTTTAAAAGAAGTGACCCAATAGCATCAGGCAGGAAGTGGGCTTTGCTCTGCAGTGGACTGAGCCTGAGGAAGGGACTCAGGTGGGAGAGCCAGGTCAGCACCTCAAGCCACTGCCGTGTCCCTGGGGGTGCCCCGCCCCCCCCCCCCCCCGATGCTTCATGGTGTTTCATTTGCCTTGAACAGCTGAGAGAGTTGGAGTTTCTGGACCATCCACAGGTAATTTGGACTCTCCGTAATCAATCCAGTGCAGCACAGAGCAATGGCTCAGGCACCTAAAGGGAAGGCCCATTCTTCCTTTTTTGATTGCTACTGGATCTAATTGAGTAGTGCTATGAACTGACACAAACGGCATGCTAAATCAACCGCATCTCTAATAACACTGCACATTTGATTCCATATTATTTTTCTCTAACGATAAAATATTCTAGTGGAGAACAAAGAAAAGAACAATGCAATTTTATCTGATTCTTTACAAGACAAGGTAATTCCATTTTTCCCAAAGTATATTGGATATGCAAATTTTTTTTTTTTGCCCAAAGGATCAAAACCTCCCTCACCCTATGTGGAGGTAAGGCTTTGTGCTTGTTGTCTGTAGGATTATTTTGGACATCCGGGAACTAATTTCTACCTTAAAGATTGAGGGGTGAAATATAAGAAAACAATAGATTAATTTTCACTGTTAATTTGATTCATTTTTAACACTCTCTTATGCTCATAGAATGTGGGGCCAGTTATAGAAGAAAACTGATACAGAGAGACTATTAATACCATTCAACACTGACTGTTCAGGTGTCCTTCCTCAAATATACTGAACAGTCCCGGTGCCAGGAAGCGGTCTAGGTGAAAAATAGATGCCTAAGACCAAGTCCCGGCCCTTGGAAAATTTATGCTCTACCAGGTGCTCAGACAGTATGTAGGTAAATCAAGGAAAAGAACACCTTTCAGATGCTGCAGAGTGCCACGGAGAAGATGGAGCAGGGGTGTGGGGGAATGGGGAGGAGCCTGAGGAGGTGGCTGAACAGAGAGGCCAGGTGCCCCGTAGGAAGTGGGGCAGGGGCTCCGCAGAGGGGCCAGCCCTGAGCCGAGCAGCGCTCGGAGGGAGGGAAGGAGGCGGCTGGAGGTGGTGGGGCCAGATGGGTACGGACGTCACAGTGCAGGGTACTGGGTCCAAGTTAGCCCAGGAGCAAGGGGAGGGCATGGAGCACCGCCCTGAGGCAGTGGTGGGGTGGGTTTTATATTTTAACAATCATTTTTTCTTCAATCATTTTAAATTTTTTTAAAAGAGTTATTTATGCACACAAGAACTGGGGTGCAGGCCAGAGGTGTGGGGGGTGAGAAGATTCACCAGAGACAGAGTGGGGAGCAGAACAGGCAGATCTACTGAAATCCACTGCTGAAGGGAGCAGCGGGGAGACAGGAGGGGTCTGCTGCACCCTGTGGGAAGCTCCCTGGCCGGGGATTGAACTCGTGCTGCAGTGGCTGCGGACAGCTTCACAGAGCTGAGAGCCAACCCCTTGCACCACCGGGGGGGCCCTAATCATTTTAAATTTACGGAAGAGCTGCAGAGATGGTCGAGTGTTCGGTGCCTTTCCTCTTGTGTTACCATCATCTGTAACGACCACCGTGTCTTTCTCACAGCCTGGACAGTGTGGGAAACGATCAGGAGTGACAGCAGCCGGCCTTTGTCTGTGTGCCAGAAGCGGCCCCAGTGTTTTGTGTGTACAAAGGTCCCCAAACCGCTCTGAGTATGAGGTGCTGCGTCCACCCCTGCGTTCCAGGCAGAGAGGGGAGCCCCCTCGCCCAGGTGGTGAGCTGGGCAGTGGCCAGGCGGCCGTCAAGCTCTCACTTTCTGGCTCCAAAGCCCGAACTCTGGGGGAACGTGAGGAGAGAGGGAGAAGTCGGGAAAGTGCTTCAGGGATGACGGTGTCGGGACGTGGAGACAAGGAAGCAGACTGGGGGTGGCTGGCATGGCGGGGGCAGGCGAAGGACTCCGGGTTACGCCTCAGTTTTAGACCCAGCAGGTGGACGATGGGTGTGCTGCTGGCTGAGGGGGACCAGTGGGGAAAGGAGAGAGCAAGAGGAGGTGATGGGGGGTCTGCTTCGGACACGCCAGGCCGGACTGTCTGGGAAGCATCCAGCTGTGGCCCCGGTGCAGAGGGAGTGGGGGGCAGAGGTGACAAAGCTGATCGCACAGCTGAGAGCCGAGGGGGTCCCGAAACTAGTGACAAGTAATTTAACAAATTTCAGTGTGTGTAAGACAAGAATTGGTTCACCAACCTTCAGTTTTCCTCCCAGACTCTGGTCCCCATCGGGACCTCTGTCTCATCGGGAGGTGGGCAAGGGAAAAGATGGGGGGAGAAAGAAAGAGAGGATGAGCTGGGCCGTGTGCGAGAAGATGCTCAGGAACCCAGAGGCGACGGAAACGACGCCCTTCGAGAGCTGCAGGACGCCGCTCCGCTTCTACAGAAATTCTTGTTGTTTCTGTCCAATGTCAAGGTCTCCATGAAAAGAAAGAATAATATCTTTCTGCTCCTATTTTTATTAGAAGTCAATTAAATTGTTTGCTTTAGAATTGTCTTCTCAGGCCTTTTATAATTTAAATGGTCATATGTTTGTCACGTGACCCATTCACGTGATCGTTATAAATATAAAGACACATAGTAAAGGATATATTATATTAAAATGGAAGGATATTTTTGAATGGAAATTATGAGATTTTGAACCTACGGAATGACTTGGACAGTTAATAGTATTTTTTTAAATATTTTGGAAGTGTGAGTAGATGTCCAAGAAGATGAAAGATTAATACAACTAGAGCCCACAGTAAAAGAAAAAAAAGTAATGAGAAAGAATAAAGGTGAGAAATAAATGAATTATGGGATTATAAGTTCCAGAGAGGAAAAATAGTCAAAAAGATGGTCAAAAGTTGGGAGATAGACCTAAATAAACATGGATCAATAAAAGCGATTTATCTGCATGAGTAAATTGAAATAGAAAGAGCCCAGAGACCCTATAATTGAATGGAAAATATAACTGCATCAGATGGACACCCTTTGTGCTTTTGCAAAGGACAAACAATGCTCTGAGAACTCTAAATTTACCTTCTAATTGTTGGATCCAGGTTGTAATTTTAGCTATAAAGCAGTGACAAAATAATTACGTACATTTTTCTCATCTGTGTCAGAAAAGAAAGCACACAATTTGGCACCCCTCTATTTCACGGGCATCAGAGAGATGCCGTCAGTTTTCCAGTATTGTAAAAACTTCAGATGGAAGTTCCTGGTGCCCTCTCCCACCTTACAAACCACTGACACAGGATTCCAGAGGATCTCAGGTCACCGGAGTTGGATGAATACAAGCGAATGAGAGAGAAGCTGTGCTGGGCAAACTCAAGAAAAATACGAAGGGAGAGCCCTGCTCTGTGGCTACCAGAGGCCCCAGTAAGATGCACCAGTGCCCCTGCCGGGCCTGGTCACCAAAACAGGCTGCTGAATACTTTTCTAGTGGCTTGGCTCCTGGGGCCCGGGAGACTTTTGTCTACAATTAGCAGTTGTGCCAGACAATTTACCTCCGTCACTGAGGAGTTAATGATACCTTTGGCTGTGGCAATGTTTGTATTCCTAGGAACATTCTGGAAGACGCTGCTCTCTGCCTGTACAACCGCCTCCTACCTCCTCTCCCCTGCTCACAACTTGGCCTGGCACCCACGGTGGGCTGCCATGTCTCGCCTCCCCACCCCTCAGGTTTACTTAGACCCCACTGTCAGGGGTGTCCGTTTGGCCCCGTCCTGGCCGAGGAAAGCCCCGGAAGGCAGTTGAGAAGGTCCCGGAAGGCGGTTGAGAACAGGAATATCTTTCCTGATACCAAGGGAGGCCCCAAAGTACGAGCAGCTTCCTGCCCGACGTGCTCCCTGCTGCTGGGGTGGGCGACGCGCTGTGCAGGTAAGGGTCACACAGAGGGCCAGCGCTGCCACCTCGGCAGCCGGAGACCCCTGCCTGCCCACCTCTGGGGCTCTCCAAGCTGAAGGGGAGTGTCCTGTTGAAGGCTCGCCTGGCCAGCCTCGTGCCCTGCGGTGCCCGCTCGGGCGCCGTCTGCGCCCCGGAAGGGAGCGCCGTGGCCCCCGCTCACACACAGGCAGGGCTGCCGCGGAAGACGTGGGCAAGCGAAGTGTAAACAGGCTTTGAAAATGAGAGGCGGTTGACGGTTCCTAAGGCCGTGAAGGGCTCTCTCCTCTGGGGCCACACGCTCACACTCCAAGGGTGACCGAACCCTTTCTCTCATTCTTTCAGGGAGTGTCCATGTTCCCAGACAGGCCAGTACCCCCTCTCCCTGTCCCTCCATGCACACTCACACTGTAGGGTAAAGGAGGTGGTATCAGGATTTTCCATCCCCCCACCCTTGGTGATGGGCCTCTGCGCGCCTGCGGAAGAGCGTGGTATAGCGTGGTGCAGCGTATTGCAGGGGAGCAGGGGAGGCGCGGAGAGCGAGAGTGAGAGCAGCACAGCAGCAGCAGAGAGCCCCGAAAAGCTGAAGATTTGCAGGGGGCTAGGAGGCCCCCCCCACCCCCCTACCAGCCTTGTACATGGGTGCCTTGCTATGAAAGACAATTAAAATGCCTCAAAAGCCACCGAGAGCTCCAGGACTCATTCTTGCCTGTCTGCATGAATCATGGGGAACCTGCGTTCTTAGTGCAGACGAGAAGACCCTATGCCACTCGTCAACTCTTCGGAGGGCCAGTAAGCAAAACAAAATAAAAGAAGCAGAAAGACAAACGTGTCTCCACTGTTCTGTGAGTCTCCGATGAGACTGTCCCGAGGAGGGAGGCGCTACCCGGCCCGCGGGGCCGTCCCGACATATACATCTCCTCAGTGCTCAGGGAGCAGGTGCTAATTTAAACGCGCAGCTAAAGGAGTTGTTTTGACTCGCATGTTCTCTATCGAGCATTTTGGGTGAACGACACAAGTGCATGTCATTCAAATATAAATCCACAAGCCGTGGACTTGAGATGTGCACTCGAGACAAAATTGCCCTTGTTAGCGTCCCGGCCTAATAAGATTCTAGACGGGAGACACACACACCTGTGTGGGGAGAGAGACAAGCGCTTCCACGGAGGGAGGAGGCACGGCTGGAGGGGGCTGCCTCTTAGCGGATGACGTTTATTTTGCAGTTAGACATCTTGAGATTGAAGAATTTGTCTTTTCTGCAATGACAGGCTGGAGAAGACCCCAAGCATGCACAAGCTGAAGATTTTTACATTAAGCCATTTCCACGTGAAATATGATGATTCTTCTCTAACTCACTGGTTCAGGGCGCTAACGCATTAGTTTTCATTCCATAGTGTCTTTGTTTTCAAAGCCTCCAGTACAAGCGGTTGTAGGATGTGTGTTTCCGTGTCCGGCACACAGACCGGAAACCCCTTTTGTTAGCCAGTCCTTCCCAGGGGCCTTTTCCCTCTGACTGCTGGGTGGTGACAGGAGTTACGGGCAGACTCCTCCACGGGCAAGCCGCAGGCCTGAGGACCTGGGTGTGTGACCTGACGTGGAAATAGGGTCTCTGCAGGTGTCCCCGAGATGAGGCCTAATGTGACTGTTGTCACTTTGAGAAGAGACGCAGAGAAGCCAAAGGAACTATCACGAGACAATGGAGGCAGAGACGGGAGGGAGGCAGCTTCAAGCCAAGGAATGGAGGAACTGCTGGCAACCCCAGAAGTTAGGAGAAAGGCCAGATCCGCCTCCCCCATGCCCCTGAGACTTCGAGAGAGCATGGCCCCGCGGCCCCGCTTCACACTTTCACCCTCCAGAATTGTGAGTCCATACCCCGAACATGTCCATTGTTTTAAGGCACCCCAGTGTCCGGTGCGCTGTTTGGGTGCCCGGGGAAGGTACGGCGTGAGTGAGAAGGGACATTCTGTGGTGAAGATGGCCCGGCGCGCACAGGCTAACTTGTCTTTGTCGTGCCACGAAGTCGCTGTCACCCTGAAGGATCTAGGAAAGATCTGGAAGACAAATCACAGACGCGGCCACAGACCTCCCCTGCCATGCAGTCACTAGCTCATCTAACCAGCAGACCTCTTTTTCTGATTTATCTCCAAGCATATTGTTTGGATAAAAGAAAGAATCGGTGGTGGGTAGCCTACGGGGCATATACAATAACGTAAAAGATAGAAATAAAAAAATGAAAAATGAATAAAAGAAAGCTCTCTCTAGCCTTCTCTCACTCAAGGGCAGAGAGCCTGCCATGCCCGTTGCCCTAGATCTGGGAGAAGACGCCTGGACGGGTCCGTTGAAAGCAAGGAAGGCACCAGACCATCCCTCACACCAGCTGAATGTTCACTGAGCTCAATCAGAGCCTGGCGGGCAGCCGTGTCCCTGTTCCTAAAACGTGAGTTTCTTGATCTGCGCTGTGGAGATGGGAGGACACGATTATCACCCTCTCGCTACCCAATGTTCTGATGCTCATTTGTTTTTCAAAGCCATTACTAGAAGTCTCTCAAAGGTGTTTTACTTGCTCTTGGAGAGGAAATAATAAAATCTTGGTGTGCAAAGGGACAGAGCGACGGGGGGCTGATCAGCCACTCTTCCGTGCATCAGGGAGGACAAAGGCGACACCTCGTGGGGCAGTTTTCCAGCATGAGGAGGACACCCTGTCGCTCCCCAGCGAGTTCTTTTTAAGTGCGCATCATGAGCACTTAATTAATTGCATTGCTGTTTGATGTTAATGTCATTTCTTCTTTATCACACAGTGAAATATCTTGAAAAAGCTCTGGACATCGCTTTGTAGAAGTTTCCTCAGGTTTCTGTTTCGAATGCCCTGAGTTTTCTTCTGCACTCAGTACCGTTCTTTCCCCCTTTCCTCTCCCCTTCTCTTTTCCTGTCTTTGCTCATCCTCATCATCCAGAGCTGCATTATTTTCAAGTCCTGGGGACTTTGCTTCCATCACTGGCTATGAGCCTTCCTTCCCTCCCTGTCCTCCTAGATCTGGGTGAAGTTCTCCTTCCACTGGCTCCTCCTGCCCCTCAGCCAGGGACACACTGACTCAGCAACTCAGCTCAGTGTTCCCTCCAAGCTCCTGCCCTGTGCCAGAGCACAGGAATACAGAGATGACTTAGGCACAGGCTCTGCCCTGCAGTGTGCAGTTACTGCTACACTAATCAACACAAGTGGTGCTATTCAGTGAATAGACTACCCAGAGAAGAGGCGCTAGGCAGCGCTGGTACTGTTGAGTTGGCACACCCATGGTAATGGAGATTGTTGTCATATCTACAACATGAATTTCACTGATGCTCTTCACATGAGACAAGGCGTGTGTTCTGCACAAGCATGGGAAGGAAGACAGTACTCTCACCTACCAGATGGGACTATCTGTATTGGATGCTTTTGAAAAGATGTTGGCCAATGGAATAAAAAATTCTTTTATATGACTTCACTACCTAGCATGTCAAGACACTGAAGGCCTTAGGTACCTATGGAAGATGAATGATGTTTTCCAATCAACTGAGTAGAAATGGCTCCTCGAAGTATCACAACCGTATTGTACCTGGAAGTAGAACTCTTTGAGGGACCTCATATGACAAGAAAGTGACAGTTGACAAGGTGCTTGTATGCACAGACTTATAGTCTAGGGAGATGAGACAGAATAAACTATCAAATGATGATGATGGTGATGGTGGTGATGATGATGGTGGTGGTGCTGGTGGTGATGATGGCGATGGTGATGGTGATAATGGTGGTGATGGCGATGATGAATGGTGGTGGTGATAATAATAACAATAAACAACCAGACAGCTGTGAGTGCCATATATAAAGTTGAAACAGTAAAGCAATGAGATGCAATTCCAATGTTATTATGATCATACTGGTTTCTACATGAAGAAATAGAATATGTTTTTGAATTCTGGGGAATATCATTTAATGAAGATGGGAAAAAATGCTTAATAACCTCTACTTAGCCAACCTGACAAGTACTACTTTTAGTACCAGGGCTAGGGGCATTACTGTAGAGGAGGGAGAGCAAGTCAATTGTATTAAAAGCAAAAAGTTAATTAAATTTTTTTCCAAATATTTGATAAACAAAGCTTTCTGTCATAAAAAGTAGAAAGTTTTCACAAATCAAGAAAGACTAGTCAGTGGGGATAAGGGTTAAGAATAAGAACAGGCAATTTATTACAGAAGAATCAGAAATGTCCATTATGGTTTAAGACTCATGCTTCATGTGAACCATACAAATCACACCAAACTATTAGCATAAACACAATATTAACACACACCCCAACCCAGGTAATCCAATCTATTATACCACAGTAACCTTTTGTATTAGGATATGATAAAGGAAATATTTTAATTATAATAATCAATAGCATAATTATTTTAAGTTTAGCATTATTGCCTGTTGTGTAGAAAATACTGGCACTGAATTGCTCACAAGAAGTTAACAATTGGACGCCCCCAAAACATGGCGGCGAACAGACACTAGGATCAGGCTCTCCTACAAAAAATCGATTTATGGAGAAAAATATCCCTAACTTTGAGAGCTGTATCGAAGAGAACTGGATACCCTAAGCAATACAATCAACCCCGGGGATGCTTTGGACTTAAAAATAAACTGAAGAGTTGGAGTAAAGAGAAGAGAGGGGACAACTAATTCCACACAAAGGAGGAGCAGAGAGGAGAGATGGGCGGACCAGCTTCCCCTGAGAACCACTGAATACAAGGTTAGAAACTGCGGTGAGGTCGGAGGGCTCCGGCCAGCCAACTGGGAGCACGACCCCCACTCCCCCACCCCACGAACCCCCTCTCTTCCCTGCGTGGCAGCCCTGAGGAGCAGGAAAGCGGGAGGGTCACTGTGTCCCATCCCCCACCTGGGGGTAGGTAACATCTCAAAGGGGAGAAAGTCCAAGCAAGAAACATCCCCCACTGGTTGCTAGGTGATAGATTAGCCAGAAAAACCAGTTGGGCTGGAAAACCTCCTGCGGAGACCACCTCTTTCTGAGCTTTAGAATGCAAATGAATAGGAGGGGAAGGATGGAATTTAAGGACTATTGACTTACAATCCCCAAAACCCCTCCCATACCCATTGCTGAAAAAATATCCAGGATGGAATTTAAGGACTATTGACTGACAATCCCCAAAACTCCTCCCATACCTGTTGCTGAAAAAAAATCTCCTGCTGAAAAACTCTCTGGCCACACCCTCCCCTGCAAAGTGTCAGCATCTTGGCACACGGAGGGCAGCAAAAAACAAACAAAGAAACAAACAAACAAAAAAAGACCACAGCAGGTGGTGAACACGGCCCAGCACTCGCCACCCCCCCCAACTTCTAGGCAGCTGCACACTGGCACCCTAGAAAATAGGTGAGGTGAAACGCTGATCAACAGCCACCCACAACCTCGTGATCAACAGCCAATCAAGCATGCAATCCTTCGTGGAGTAGCAGGCCCCAAGCAGCAGAAAACAAACTAAGACCAGGAGCTCCCAACCCCCCCACCACCAGACATAACCCCAGGGGCAGGAATAGCCCCAGGCAAACATCGGAGGAAAGGGGGGGAGAGAGGAGAAAGAATAGACTCCCAGCAAGGACTAATGACAGCAGCAACAACAAGACAACAACATATGTCACTGGAAAGGAGGGGCTGAACCCCAGCAGGGGACCCAACCAGAAACCCCAGAACCTAAGAACAAAAGGACTACAGAACTCCAAATTCGCATCTCCCCAATACGTTATTTTCTTTATTATTATTTTTTATTTTTTACTAGTTTATTATTATTCCTTTTATTCTCTTTATTATTTTTTATTTTATTTTTTGCTATTTTATTATTATTATCCCCCCCCTTTTTTTTTTTAACTTTTAACTTACCTTTTTCTCTCGGTCCTTCATTCCTACTTTTCTTCATCTCCATCCCCCTTTTCTTTCCTCTCCCTGTTTTTTCTTTTTTTTCTCTTTCCCCCTTCCTCTCTTTTCTCTTTTCTTTCTCTTTCACTACAAACCACCCCTCATCTTTCCTAATTAAACTCGGAACCGGAAACACACTGGAGACACGCAACGAGAAACACAAAAATTCAACAAAGAAAAATAAGAAAATCCAGAAGATATCTAGTCACATCCAAGGCAACTCAGACACTAGGGAACCACAAACACTCCTGAGCAAGTAAAACCAGGAGTCATGCCCACCAGCACCAGTGGAAAACTATGAACAGAGCAAAGCAGAAAACCAACAATGGGAAAGAAAAAAGTCACAAATGATCCTCCAAACAATACACTACAAAAAGAAAATCCCTCTCCAGAACCCATTAATATGGACATAGAAGATTACATCCACCTAACAGATAAAGACTTCAAAATAGCCATCACAAAAAAATTGATAGAATTAAATGAAAAGAACAAAGAACTGAGGGATATAAACAAAGAACTGAGGAACGAGAATGAATCCATAAAGACGAAATTGAAGGAACTGGAAGAT